>JAHPZR010023046.1:0-16530 GCA_019787425.1 Platygyra sinensis | reverse complement strand
TACAGTATACCTTCAGGGGTGTCTCGCGTGCAATCCGCGTGTCCGGTCATTTTAAACTGTAGATACCTAAACCCATATACCAAATTAAAGCAGGAGCCATAATCGTGGACGGAGACCTAAGTGTTGGGATCTGCGCGCACCTATGATATGGGACAATTTTTGTTTAGAGGTATGCATATTCTTTTTTTTAAATCGTGTGGCTGGTGGAGATTGTTACTGTCGACCCCCTGCCCACCCCCCACTCGGACCTCCTATTGCCGGTACGATTGTCAATTAATTCCGACACCGCATTCATGTAAAACAGGTGGTGTCGCATCTTTTCTCGAATATTAGTTTCATATTACAGGCCCCAGTGCTGTAAGTGTCGCTCTGTACACCCGCGGTGTACAGAGCGACACTAACAGCACTAATAATAAGCCTTAGTATGGCTGTGTACACCCCTCGGTGGTGTCACACGTCTCTTGGCCAAGTTTCTGTTTATGACAGTCCCCAGTGGCTTCAGTATGGTTCTGTGCCACCCCCTCTCCCGTTGTTGTCACATGTGTTTTGTCAGATAATTGTTTATTAGAGGCCCCCGGTGCCTTCAGTGTAGCTACATACACCTCCCGGTGGTGTGTTTATTACGGCCCCCCGGTGGCCTCAGTTTGCTTATGTGCTCTCCCGCCGTGTCGCATGTGTTTTTGTGGGTATTACATTTGTTTCTGGACAGCTCCCGGTGATGTTAGGTAGCCTAATATTCATTTTCAGTGGTGCTCTACGGTTCCTATTAATTGTTTTGTTTTCAGCAGGTGCCTGGGGATGTGCTGTGTCCTGAGGCTCAATTAGAGTGTTTCTTCTTATAGTATTGTTTTATTCATTCAGCGGTTTTGAATCTTTACTGATTCCATTTTCCTTTTTCTTTGTTTTCTTTATTCGTCTTTCTTTTAGATGTTTTCACCTCCGGTGTTTGGGCCTCCCTCAATGATTTGCGTGAACCCTCCTTGACAGGCCTGATTTCCAGATTTCAGTCCACAGTCATTGCTTCGAGAGCTCCATGAACCACTGACCCTTACAGAAGGACCTTCACGCGATGGAAGAATTTTGCTTCTTCCGCTTCTGCCAGGACAGAGTACGTGGCCTTGTACCTTCAGCATCTTCTGGATACGACCCATTCTCATTCTGCAGTAGACTCTGCTATTTATGGAATCCAATGGGCTCACAATTTGGCGGGGATACCTTCCCCTACTGACAGTCCTATTATTCATGATGTTAGTAGAGCAGCTAAGAGGCTTATTGGAACCCGTTTAATTAACAAGAAAGAGCCTATTTTGCCTGATATGATTAAGAAGTTAGTTGAAGCCTCCAGCCTAGATACTTTACTTAACTTGAGGAATGTTTGTATTTTTCTTTTGGCATTTGCCGGTTTTTTTCAGAATTGGGAGGTTCTTCACATTAAGTATGGTGATAATACTTTTCATGACACTTGCTGCTATCAAAGTTGATAGAAGTAAGACGGATCAACTAAGGAAGGGTAACGAAGTGGTTATATCTCGAAGTTCATCCCAAGATGCTTGCCCAGTCTCGATTTTCAAGCATTATGTTTCAGAGCTTGAGCGTTTTTCCAGTGGAACCTATAGTCATTATGTTTTTAGGCCTCTAACTAAACCCAAGTTAGGCCATAAGTTTGTTTCTACAAATAAGCCCATAAGTTATTCAACTGTTAGGGAGTACTTTAAGAGTAGTTTTAAGGATATTGTGCCAGACATTGCTGCTTTTAGTACTCATTCCTTAATAGCAGGTGGTGCTTCTGCTGCTGCCAACGCAGGCGTGGCTTACAGGCTTTTTCAAAGGCATGGCATATGGAAGTCTGTCTCAGCTAAAAATGGTTATATTGACGACAATTTAAAGGCTAGATTGTTAGTTTCCCAGCATTTGGGTATTTGAGTATGTTTTTTCTATTCTAGTTGTTCACTTCATCTTCCCTTTTTTTTTTTATCTCTATTAGGATACATTGAATCGCATGGCTCATGGCTGACTGAGTCATCCTCGATAAACTTTTCACATTGAATGTCTCGTGTGAGTGTAGTCAGTTTATATATTTTCTGACGTTTTAGGGACGAATTAGTCGGAAATTATTATTCTGACGGCACGTTGGAGAGACTCCCGGTACATTTCGGGTTGCTTAAGGGCTATTTAAGGATTTTGGCAGGAGATCTAAGTCATTCTAGGTCGGTCAGTCGGAGTGTTCGCCCGCTTTACTTTTTTTAGGATTACGTTTTGATTTGATCAACTCCTGTAAAATATGCAGAATGCACTTTCCTCAGGGTCTCGTGCTGCTGCATTAGATGAGGAATACGTTTCCACAATAGGAATAAAAACGCAAACAGCGGTTACAAACATTTGCTTAAACTGCATAACTTTTATAAACTTAACGTTTCGTATGTTACAACATACATCATCAGAAGTGATTATTATTCAGTTACAGATACATTTAAATTGAAAAATACAACTGTATGGACTGGGAACTAACGAAATTGATTGACATAAACGACAAGAATTTGCTAATAATAGAGATGAAGTTTCTCACTGCCAACGTTTTTATTTAAGGCTGGCTTTAGATCACGGATCAACAGAGAATCTTTAATTTTACAATGCATGTCTGATCGACCAGTTGCTAATATTTCAAAATGATCCCGCTTAATTCTATGGTTGGTTAAGAAAATATGATCAGCCGAATTGCAGATTCGTGACAATTTGTAGTTAGGGCTTTAAAATGTTCTGTTTTTCTATCACATAATCGGCGTTTCGTTTTCCCTATGTAGAAATCATTGCAATCCCAGCAGTTTGCTCTGTACACTACTTTTGACCTGAAGGAAGACGCTAGTTTATCTTTGTAAGTTATGCAGTTCAAGCAAATGTTTCTAACCGCTGTTTGCGTTTTATTCCTATTGAAACTAAAATGGCCCAAGTCAAAGAATTTTTACGTTTCCACAAATTTTTTGGCCACATCTAAAGGGTGGGTTTTTAGTGGTTTTTCATATCTGGCGTAGCACAGTTTCTGAATTCTTGGAATCTTTAGTTAATTTTGTGAGGAAAACATATGAATAATTACTAGTATACCTAAATGGTAATAATGCTGCCGAAGGGGAGAACAACATTACTTTAAGTATGCTAACAGTTACCCTATGAACTGAACTGTGAAGAATTCATTTGCACAACATATTTGAATCGTTATGATAGGAAATCAATTGAAATTGTTATTGGGTTGGGTGCTTTCTGGGAGTGAATAGATATTGCGTGCAAGTGCCCTTTTCTTCACCAGAATTTGAACTTAAAGAGGCATTGTCACGAGGATTTTGCTGTTTTAGGTCAATTCTGTGCTAAAATCATTACTTTAAGGCTTTAATAAAAAACAAAAAGCTTTTGTACAGCTATGACGAAAATATCAAGTGAATTTTATCAGAGAGAGCTAACCATAAATAATTTCTTGAGGAGTTTTGAAACACATAGCATCAAAACTTGAAAAAATTGGCCAATTTTTTCAAGTTTCAATCCATATCCATCCATGCCATCCGTAGCGACAGGCGACAGGAAACAGTTTCAGTACCTTCAAATAGTCTTCGATAACAAAACTAGATCATTAGTTTTGGAATTCAATTGATGAGAAGGCACCTTCTAGCTTTTTATAGAGTTGCCAAATAGTATGACAATGCCCCTTTAATACACGTTTTGCAAGCAGAAATTTGACCCTGAAATAAAGGAAAGGCAAATTTTTACGTAAGTCAAGTTAATTGTTGCGGAGTGAGCGTAGCGAGCAAGCAGCAACATAATCAGGATTTAAAATTAAAAGAATATGTAAAAGGGAGTACGAATTCTCGCATTCATGACTTTTTACCAGAATGCATTGCATTTAACAATCAGATGAAGAGAAATCATCTTGTAGAATAATTAAAACAAACGGAAACTGCAGAACACACTTATTTCATATATGCTACGATCTATTCATTTTCATCCGAACATGAATTTAAACTTAAGTTTTACCGACTATTTCCACACATCCGGCGATGGACGCGTCTTCGACATGTATACCGGTACAGAATTTATAAGTGAGATTTCTGCTGCTACAATTTTCATATCTTTCAATTTCCACATCTTTCGATTTTCAGGTAAAGGGAAGCCGGGTAGAAGGGTATCGTATGTGTATGTGCTTTATTGTCTCGATCCCTTGTCACGGTATCCGGTCCCGGGGGGGGGACTCCCAATGGAAACAGACGGGGATGCTCGTCGGAAATTTTGAATTTAACCACTAAAGGAGACCATCTGGGCGTGGCTTAAGGTTTTTGTGACCCCTAAAGGAGACCAATCTGGGTGTGGCTTAAGCAAATTTTGACCCCTAAAAGAGACCGCTTAGAAACAAACAAATACGACATGCAATGAGTTTTAATGATATAAAGACAATCATCGAATGCTTTTATCTAAAAGAAGTTTTCAAAAGAAAATTTGACTTCTGTTTCTCTTCGCATAATTCTGTGTTTCTTCGCGGAACCCTACATGAGACCTTAGTGGCATAAAATATTGGTGCTTTGCCCGGAACACCCTAAGCGAGACCAAAATCCAAAATTTACACCCCTAAGCGAGACGACGAGCATCCCCGTCTGTTTCATATGGGAGTCCCCCCCCCGGGATCCGGTCATCTCGCCACCAACCAACTCGCCGCCAAGTTAAGTAGTCGAGGTGAATTAGCAGTTCGAACGAGAGTAAAGTAGTCGAGATGAAGAAGCTGTTCAAACGAAGTTCGTTTGCTTGTCTGTATGAAAATTACATGTTGTTGTTGACGTGATTTGATAAATGTTCTGTTGTCTTGGGCGAGCGACATTAAATGCGCGCATGTTCTTTTTTTGTAGCATAGTTTTCAAAACAACACAAGTCGCACTCTTGTTTTTGTTTACTTTCTTGTTGTGATTGTGCAGTAGTCTTTTGCATTGCCTTCGTAGCTGATTTTTTATTTCAGTATTTATTTATATTAATATTTATTTATTTTGGAGTCGTTTAAGAAAATGACGCAACTAAGCTATTTACACAAAGTAAGCTGATATCTTAGGGCTACCGCCGTTGCAGCACAACGTTCAACGTAACACGAACTGTGTGAGTGTTTTACTCAACTAAACAAGGTAGAACGAATTTCAGTCTCTTCGTCTTGTGGTTTAATGTTATTAGATTATTGGTAATCGGTAAATAGCAAGATCTATATTAACGAATCTTTGACGAACTATCGGAAAAGGCTCTTCGGGCGAATAAAAGAATACAAGCGAGCGAATAATGTCAAATATTTGTGGACCAGCAATGGCAAGATCATGCTAAAAGCGAATGAATTGTCTCCCACTCAAGTTTTCGTCACTCACGAGGAATTTGAAGAATATCTCGACCAGATAAGTAATATAGCTAATAATTTCATCTATGCTATGTATTGATCAAGAAGCTTCCTAATATGTAAATTCGATATAATAAATACACTTCAGATATTACCCTTCAGTGATTTAGATGATAGGGAATTCATTTTTGTTAATTGTATTTCGTCTATCAAATTTCATGAGGTAATGGAGTCTGATTACCTAACCCTGATAAAAACGATGAGGCTGACCCTGATCTTATGTATATCTAAGATGAATAATGTTTTAACAAGAAGACAAGGCAAAGGTATCTCTCTTCTTCATTGCAATATAAGAAGTCTGACTAAAAACCTGGATTTACTGACTGACATGTTATACTCATTACACTCGGGGCAGGGGCACCCAACGAGAAACTTCGATGAAATATCTGTTCGGGAGAGTCTACCCGTTCTAAGACTTTCGGATAATGCATTGCCAAAAAGCTACTGATTTCTTACTAAAACATCACCTAAAAGATTCGCAACCAGAGAAATGCAGGGAAAAACAGTCCCTTATTTAGATTTTCGGAAGGGATATTTTTGAAATTTCTGGCTCTAAAAAAGGTCGCCTAGCATTTTCGGGTAAGAAAAAAGTTCGCAGAGAAGTTCTTCGGAGGTAACGTTCAGCTAGCAAATTCTGAAATGAAGAGTTCATTCCCTAAAATTTTCGGGCACTTCAATCTTTAGCTAAGAAATCCGAACAGATCAAATTTTTCAAGCTGATTAAAACAACTCTTTAAACAGTCTTTAAACATTACAAGAAGCCCAGAAATATCCCTCAAGGGCTTTTTTGCTTAATTTGATCGTTGGGTGCCCCTGTCGGGGCTTGATGTTATGGCTATCACTGAAACTCGGTTGAACCCAAACTCTATTTCTAACATAGAATTACTCAATTATAACCTTTCTCATGTTGACTCACCCACTCTTGCAGGTGGTGTAGCTATCTATGCCAAAAAGGTTCTTAAAACCATTCCTAGGCCTGATTTGAAAATTGATTTACCACTAGTTGAATCCTGCTGGATCGAAATTGACCCTTGCAATAATAATAGGCATATTTTAATTGGATGTATCTATAGACACCCATCTGCAGGTGTGGATGAGTTTACAGCTAAACTTGAAGAACTTATAAAAGAATCAAATTTAAATAAATATGATGTATACATCTTGGGGGATATTGAATATTAATTTACTAAAACACCACATGCACCGACAAACAGGCCAATATCTCGACATGCTCTATTCTTATGATCTCCTGCCAATAATCACAAAGCCCACCAGAATCACTAGCCATACTGCAACATTAATTGATCATATTTATACTAACACAATTAACAGTCTGGTCTCAGGGATTGTAACTGTTGATATCTCAGATCATTTCCCAATTTTCTGTGTGGCTGGTACATCACTCAAAAAGTCATGTAGGAAACTTTTCTTCAGGGACTATAGTAAATTTAACTCTGATTTATATCTTCATGACATCTGTGCAATGGACTGGAAGGCCGTCACTCACCAATGCAAAGATTTACATGAAGTAACAACCTGTACCATTAATGCACTTAAATCAATTGTTGATAAACATGCACCTATAAAACAAGTATCAAGAAATAAAGAAAGGCTTCTTAAAAAACCTTGGATATCTAGGGGGATCCTAAAATCTATTAAAACTAAACACACTATGTATAAAACTCATTTTTTATCTAATGATCCTGGTAAAGTTAATGAATTTAAGAAATATTCAAATAGACTGAATCATCTTAGAAGTATGAGTAAGAAAGCTTATTTTTGCAAGCACTTTGACTTATGTAAAGGTAATCTAAAGGCTACATGGAAGCTTATTGGTAGTCATTTAATAAAAAGGAAGACTAAGGGCCAGACTACCCCATTAAGAATAGTCAGGAATAACAAAACTTATATAAATAATGATGATATTGCTGACCAGTTTAATAAGCATTTTGTCAATGTTGGCCCATATCTAGCCAGTAAAATTGCTAATAGTAATGTAAATCCTACACATTATATCTCATTTTCTCCAACCAGCAGTTTTGTTATGGCCACTGTAACAGAAACCCAGGTTTCTTCTCTGTTTGAAACCTTGGATGCAAACAAATCATCAATTGATATACCTAACAAACTCATTAAACTAGCTGCTGGGCCACTATCAGTACCTTTTACAAAAATTTACAATCAATCAATTGAAACTGGAATAGTCCCTAATGTTCTGAAAGTCTCTCAGGTCACCCCAGTTTACAAAAATGGTGATGTCACTGACCCAGGTAACTACAGGCCTATCTCAACTCTCTCGCCTTTTAGTAAAGTCTTTGAAAGGCTAATCTATAATCAACTTAACAGCTTTTTAGAAAAGCATGAAATTATGTATAAGTATCAGTTTGGAATTAGGAAAGGATACTCAACTGAGCAGGCTATTTTAGAACTCACTGATACACTTAAGAAGGCCATGGATAAAAAATTAGTTACCTGTGGTCTTTTTCTTGATTTTTCCAAAGCATTTGACACCGTAAACCATAATATTCTGTTGTATAAACTTTACCATTATAGAATACGTGGAATTCCCTTTAAGTGGTTTGAAAACTATCTAAGCAACAGGACTCAATTTGTCAAGATTGGTAATACCAAATCCAGTTGTGAAACTATTACTTGTGGAGTACCTCAAGGATCAACGTTAGGTCCACTATTATTGCCTAGCTGCTCTAATAAGTTATCCTTTAGAATCTTTGCTGATGATACAAATATGTTTTATACAAGTGCTAACTTGCAACATCTTGAATCTGTTATGAATGAGGAATTGAAATTAGTTTTTAAGTATTGTACCACCAACAAACTATCCATTAACCTAACCAAGACAAACTATATGGTAATTTCATCCTCAAGAATAGGTGGTCATACATGTATAAGCATACATAAAATTGAGCGTAAAAGTCTAATAAAGTATTTAGGTGTATTTATATTGATCAAAATTTACATTGGGGACCCCAAATCCAGCATATCAACAATAAATTAATGAAAAATATAGGAATCATTAATAAATTACGATATTATGTAGATGTCCATACTCTAAAACAGCTGTACTATTCATTCATCTTTCCATATCTAACTTATGGTGTTACATGCTGGGGTAGTGCTTGTAAAACCAGGTTACAGAAGATCAAAACAAAACAGAATAGATGTGTACGTAGCATATTCTTTGCACATAGCAGGGATAGTGCTATGTCCTATTTCAATCTTTTGGAAATCCTCACACTAGAAAACATTTACAAATTTAAACTAGCTCTTTTTATACATAAAATTAATAATGATCCCACTAACATCCCAGCAATATTTTCTGGAACTCTTACACTAGCCTCTGAGGTCCATAGTTATAATACCAGATTTGCGACTAATTTTAATATTTATAGACCAAGTATAAGCAACAATTATGGTGCTACTACGTTTTCTATTTTAGCATCAAAAGTTTAGGAATCTATCCCCTCTGAATTAAAAAAGCTTTCTTATAATCGGTTCTACAAGCAGTACAAAATGTATCTTTTAAATACTCAGTTAGTTTCTTAAGTGTAGTCTGCCCATAGCCTGTTTTTGTACTTAGCATACTAAATTTTATTTTTATTTTTTTGGATGTACATGTTCATGCCAATTAATTGTCTGTGGCAGTGACCAACTCGAAAGCTTAAGCTACTTTGGTCACTGCGCACATTTTGCTTTTTTCTAGCTGTGTAACTTAGTTTTAATTTTGTTTCTTTATTATAATGTACTGAAATGTTAATGCTATAATTTTGTAAATAGTGCACAACAATAAAAATCTGAAAATCTGAAATCTGTAATCGGTGGACCGGTAACCATTGTCACTCTTCGCCATGGACGCGTGATGCATGAAGCTGATGCATACAAGTAGTGGAACACAGAATCGAACCCACGAGGTCAAAAGAATTTTTTCTTTACCTCGTGTGGTTCCCTGATTCCCTTTACTAGGGCTAATGCCCATTGGGTCTTTCATGGGTTTCACATAGCACTTTAATTTACACTTCAGAGTTAATTCTCTGTTCCACCATTTGTGTTCATCAGTGCTATGCGGCACAACATTCATATGATGCATATAAGGACAGATTTTAATTTACACACCACACTACATTAAGAAATAAAGGTTATAATGAAAGACTTGGGACGCGCAGATAGATTAATGACTACGTAAAATATGTCACTATCAACAGAATGTGCCGCAGCATTCTATCTTTTAGATACCCTAGTAATTGTCTGAAGAATAAAAGCAAAAAGCGAAAACAGTGACAAGAAAGCACATGGTTCACTGCGCATCATATATCATCCATTGGCGCATAACCACAATTCATTGCACAATATCACTGCACATTCTAAATCTTCCCATTAGCCCATAACCACAATTCCTTGCAGCATACCACTGAGCTTCCTAAATCTTCCATTCGCGCATAACCACAATTCCTTGCGTTTAGTAAGAAAAAGTGATTACAAGCCCCTGTAATGTAATCTTCTGCTGATTAGAGAGCTGCCTCGCTCGTTCGCTTCAGGCTCACTCGCTGCGGCAGCAATTAGGATTTATTGAATCGCATGGCTCATGGTTGACTGACTCATACATGCATCCTCAATAAACTTTTCACATTGAATGTCTCGTGTGAGTGTAGTCAGAATTTGACATTTGAACCTTGTTATTGTTTAACTCAGCATGTTATGCAGTCATGTCATAAATGTATGCGTGCGCAAGTCACATGGAAAGTACTTTACGATCGGATCGCCATATTGAAATATAGTTGCGTTTGATTATCGAGATTCTGTTCCTTGTCTGTTCGTCGGTCTTCGTTTCATCGAACCCTTAAAATATCAGACTGTTGCCTAAAGACCCACACGACAATGTCTTCTAGTTGTCTTTTACATGTGTCACAGTTATAAGTTTTTTTCACCACAGCAGGACATTGTTTAAAAGCTGAAATTAAAGGCTCTCAATGGATCCTGCAAACCAGAAATTCCTGAGAAATCACTTATCCAAAAAAAATGCCGCTTGCCAGCATTGAGCCATAACTACATCATCGCTTAAAAAAACCAAACCACATCTGGAAAATCACCAACACCCTTTTTTTCCTTTCTGGCGTTCGTTAATCTGCTTACATACTTTATTTTCCTGCTTATTTTCGCTAAATTTTATTTTTATTTTAAAACTAGCTTTTGTTGTGTGTTTGTGTGTTGTTTTATTTGTTACTTTAATAAGTCTTATGTACCTGACACCATTAAAAATTACTGTATTCAATATGCTAAAGATGGCTAGCCTAGTGGTTATTTCCGGCAGCCATACACTTTTTCTTATTTTTTTTACTCTGTAAATTTAATTTATTTAATTAAGGTGCAAATAAAGTTGTTGTTGTTGTTGTTGTTTTTGTTTTGAGGGTGATGTGTGAGAAAACATTTCCGATGTTAATCGCACCAGTCCCACATGAAAGCGCACCAGTTTAAGCAAACCAGTGTTTCTGGGTATCTCTTTTTATATCTTTGCGACAATAACTTTTTTGGAAAAAAATCAAAGATATGATTGCACTCTAGCTATAACTATTAAGCTTTCAGAAAATATATAGGTTGATGGGGTTTTTTCAAAGCATCAGCATAAGAGAGTGATTTGCAAAAGCTGTCAATCCACCTACCATGATACCTTAAGACCTGACTAGATTAACTGTAGTAGAAAAGATCGCATGCATGCTCATTAAAACTTGTCTTACCCTAAGTTAGTAAAATCTATCTTGTCACCAGCCAATAAGTTAGTGTGTTACACAGTTAGCTGCAAGTCATGTATTTTGCAAAATGTGCTAGAGTTGTTTTTATACTTAACTAAGCACTTTCTCCTAGCAGAAGTGTTTCTCAGCAGTTTGAATGTGTAAACAGAGACCAGAGTACCATCAAACTTTCATATAAATTAATATTAATTTTCTCATAAATTGTTATTTTCATATCCATGAGTGCCAGCAATTAGAAAAACATAAATAAAGGATAACTAGTTAGAGACACTCCCTAGCTACATCTGAAATCGTGCATGTGTGTATTTTTTTATTGCCATCATCATCATCTTTATCATCATCACCATCATCATTACTATTGTTAATTTATATCTATCACAAAACAACTTTATACACTGCATGTGCGAGTATGGGGGATGATACTATATACAGCATCTTATAGAGGTGAGACCTTTCTTGAAATCCAGATACAATACATGTACAAGATCCTACAATGTGTAGTTCCAGAAAATATCCATGCCCACCCCATGGAAGCCTAATGGAATTTCCAAGGGGGAGGTGGGTTTCAAAAGCCCAATTTTTTGAATGAAACTTCAAAGTATGACACTAAAATGGAATTTCTGGAGGGGTGGGGGTTCAATTTAAAAAACCTTCCATGGGAGGGGTATGGATATTTTCTAGAACAACAACATCCCACATAATGCTATATAGTTACAGGCTCCTGTTCAGGGTCTTCATGTAGTAAGATGTCCTGTACATCTTGTAAGGTAGATCTTAAATGAGAACTTCCATGAGATCTTAACTTTAATAGAAATTTACCAGGATTCTACAGGACCCTAACAGGATCCTGCACAAAGAATTTCTACTGTGGCAAACACTAAAGTCATAGACATATGATCTCAGGTATTCTCAATTGCAGTACTTACAGTATATGTTTTGTGCATGTTTTTTCACAGGTTGGGGTAAAACCCTTATGAAACAGCCTTGTGGGGTAAAAAACACAGACAAGTAAACACATACTTTACCTGTGGTGTCACCAGAATAACTCATTGATCTTGCTAGCATTTCATCTTTGCGAATTTGCTCCTGTCTTTTAAGTTTCTCTGAAGTCACCTGATTCTTAGGGTTTCCATCAAGAAAGTCCTTTTCAGGTATAACAGTTTCAATGGGGCAAAAGAGTGCAAAATTTTTTCTACAGACAAATCTTTGTTTTCCATGTAGTTTTCCAGTACCAACTCCATCCATTGTATCCTACACAAATCAAAATGCATACACGTTTATGTGATATGTGTATTTTACTAATCAAGTACAAGGGCAGTAATGGAAGAAATTGATCCTAGGTCATCTCCCAGTACTGTCTAAGCAAGCTTTAGTGAATACTAAATTTATCAACAAGTGAAAAAGAGCTGTAGAAATTTTGACTAATCCACTACTAAAATACTGGCCGGACAACATTAATTAAAAGTACTCTGATTGACGAATTTTAGTATTGGGCCTCTTCAAGCTAAACGCCACTGAACGCACCAAATGTTTTCAGTCCACACTATGGTGAATTACAATAGAAATTTGAAACTGCAGCTTCATTTCTAAGATTATGGTTCTACAGTTAAATCGCTTTAATCTACAGTAATAATCCTAAGGAGGAGTCTCGTTCTGGACCAGAACAAGAAAGCTCAACATGAAATGGTAAGCTGGTCATTTGTGATTACGATACACAATCAATGTGAATCAATGTGGAGAGGCATCTTTCTGGGTGAATAAAAATTTCCCCAGCAAGTGCATTTTGAGAGTCCCTCACCTGAGCCAGCCAGTGCTATCAAAATTTAGTTTCCCACACTAAGGAATGCTTTTTGATTTCTTTTATTAGCAATTTTGATAAGTAAACTGCTTGGCGACTAAAATTGTTGTTTAGTCGCCACTTTGGCGACCTGAATTTTGCATGGTTTAGATGTACAATAAAGCATTAAAGTTGAAATAAACATCTTATCTTGTCTTGCTTTGCGTTCGTCGTAAAATAATGGGCCAAACTTCATTTAAAAATCCATATTCCCTCCAAACCAATTTCAGTTTGCAATGTTTTCCGCAACGCCATTACAGTTTCTCTCTTGGGAGCGAACGAATCGCAGGCGCAGAATTTTGCAAAAAGACCGCTGAACGGGAGTGATTGACTTTCACGTGGTTCCGTGCGAACATGTGTGACGTCGTAAATCAGCATGGAATTAGTAAGCAAGGAAGATTTAAAGCATTTCCATACTTCTCTCTTGGAAAATCCAGAGGATGCCAAGGGGTTGCTTCAAATCAAGCAGAAAGTTTGCACAGCTTCCAGAGGATGCCTTTGCTTCGGCACTAATTCCAAGCGAGTTTGCTGACACAGGTAAGGTAGTTGAATGTAGGATTTGAAATACTAGATCTTAATCAATTATATTATCGTTTATTTAAGTTTTGTTTTGTGATATTGTTTTGTTTTTAAGGCAATACGCCATAAATAATGTTATTGTAACTCAATTGTAAATAAACACCCCTCTCAAGCATGTTTTTGCTTTAATACAGATCAATAAAGGTTTATTATTATATTATTATAGTTGCTGTCAAAACCAGCAACAATGGTGATTGTCTGTACAATGCAACGTTCATTGCTCTTTGTGGGGATGAGTCACTGGCATTGCTTCTTCGACTTCTTGTAGGTGGTGAATTGTTTTTCAATGCAGAATATTATGTGGAGCATTCAGCCTTTGGCGAAACATGCCAACATCTCTGTGGAAACACTGTTTTCAATAGCCCTTAAACGTCAAGCTGAAAAGAAGTTTTCAGAATCCAAGGACTTAGTGTGAAGCAGTGAAAGCGCAAACGTCGTCGACATGTACTGTTGGGGAATGGTCATCTTTCTTAAACATCTTGGCACTAGCCACTGTAATATCACGCCCAATTTCTCCTGTTTACCCAGACTTCAATTTTCGTTATTGAAAGCTGTTGCACAGAACTGTGATGCCAAGATTGCCACTTAAAACAGAAATATCATCAGGCCAAGTTAGCATTCTTTGGTCAAGAGCCAGAGGTTTTGATAATCGCCCTGGCACTTGGTTTGAACCGAATCACTTCATTCCAGTCATAAATAAGAGGCAATTGAATGACGGAGGCAGAGAAAAACACGACAAATCGTCTAAAAGCTTGAACACTGTGAAGCCAAAGTCACAGCCCACACTGTTTTCTTTTCAAAAGAAGTTTAGCACATTGCGTCAAACACCACCCAGCAAACCAATTCAAAAAAAAAGGGAGAAATGGCTGGAATGGGGGACTGCAGTAAGGCCAAGAAAAAACCTGAACCATCAGCAACAAATGTGGGTCACAAAAGAAAATTCCTCAACAAGTGGAAAAAAGAATTCCTGTGGCTGATATTTTCGGAAAAAAACAACAGCATGACCTGCAGCATTTGCCTTCAAGCACCAGAGGTTGCAGGGAAATCACAGTTTTATTTCTGGCTCGAATTCCTGTTAAAAAGGAAACAATTCAGATCCATGGGTCAAGCAATGGCCATTTCAGAGCTATGACTGCCGTGCGAGCCAAGAAGAACCCTGTATCACAGTCTTCGATCGCCAGAAGTTTTTCTAAGGGGCAGAAGGAACAAGAAGAGCGAGATCGAAAAGAGATGACGATAAAGATGAATACGGCGTACTTCGTTGCAAAAGAGGAGCTGCCCTTTAGCAAGTACGAAGGTGTTTTGTCTCTACAAAGAAGAACGGCCTCGAAATTAACATGACGTATGCCAATGATAAGTCGTGCGCAAAAATGGTGTCGGTAATTGGAAATGTGTTTAAGGATGATCTCACAGATGAGGTCACAAGGGCGAATTACATCAGTGTGATGGCTGACGGTGCGACTGATGCTGGAGGTCTGGAGAACGAGACCGTGTACGCTCGTTTAATTCGTGATGGCAGGCCAGTAAATCGCTTGGTCGGCATAAAGCAGGTTGAACAGCTGCCCAGTGTGAACGCGCGGTGTCTGCCCAGAATCGAATAAAGAGCAGTGTTCGTGCAACGCTCGCAACATCAGTCGTAGAGGATTTAATACGCTTGTCATCTGAAGGCCCACCTGTCGCCGACTTTGATGCTGCTCCTTGCGTTGACCGTTGGTTTGTGCGTGACAAGGCTAGTGGAGAGCGCGCGAGGAGGCCTCACTTTAAAGATTAAAACTTACTTTCTTAACTTGTACGCCACAACGTTGATGACTAATAAGTTAGAATAATCAAGAATGTGGAACAGGGACAGTGCCTCTTGCATTATTCTTGTTTTAGTCAGCTGTTCAGATGTACTTGTAAGTGTTAGCACTAAACGTTCGCTAAATCAGGAGAATCAAGTTCACATATAATTTTAGATAACTAAATCAAATCAAGTTGTCGAATTTTTGCTTTTCGTCCGCACTTCCATTGATACGTTCTTGGGCTGATTTCAACTGAGGTAACCGAAAGCGTTTAATGGGGCAATCGCATCAAATGAATTGGCATTTTAAGTTCTGAACCGTGTAATATAAAATCGTTACCGTAAGGAAGTTACATGTATGCTTATTAGGAGCACTTAAGTTTGTAACTAATGGGTAAGTTAAGTACGGAAACGTAAAAAAACAACATTTTGTTTATTGCATGAACCTAAAAAGAGTTCCATTTGCCATATCATTTCCATAAAATAACCAGTTCCGGTGAGTAACATCCCCGTGTAAAATAATCCCCATGGGAATTCCATGGAATTCCATGGAGTTCCATGGAAAATTTTCCATGGAACTCCATGAAATTCTGTCTGGGTTTTGGGACATGGAATTCCATGGAATTCCATGGAGTTCCATGGAAATTTCATGAGTTCTATGGAAAATTTCATGGGAACTCTGTGGAATTCTGTCTGGGTTTGGGACATGGAATTCCATGGAAATCCATGGAGGTTTTTTTTTCTTTCATGGAATTCCATAGAATTTCATGGAGGTTTTTTTTTCCCATGGAATTCCATAGAGGTTTTTCCATGTAATTGCATAGAATTTGAAAAAAAATCACGTGTGTTTCATGGAATTCTGTTGGTATATTAAATATTGCATAAAATTACATGGAAAATAATCTCCATAGAATAGCTGATCCATGAAATAAATTACATGTATAGGATATATAGGTTCATGATAATTCCATTAATAATCAATCTTTGACTCAATACAGAACTAAAATTTATATCCCCGGTATTTTATTCCAGTGATGCAAATATGTATAATCATTACAATGTTTCATCATAATTTCTATGTCAAGTAGCACTATTAACTGTGATACATAAAAAAGCTGTCAAAAGCCCAGAATTATAAACAAACATGTGAAATGAGAGA
>JAHPZR010023045.1:12500-22271 GCA_019787425.1 Platygyra sinensis | reverse complement strand
AAATCTCCTACAACGTAAAGATTAATGCCAACAATACAAATAGTGTCTCTGCCTCTTTGAGTTCCTATGTATGTCCCTGTGTGCCAGTAAGGGGGCGTTGCTAGTTCTAAAATCCTTAGCGAGAAGTTAGAAAACGTGCGTTACGGAGCCGGCTTTAGTCTGTATTGGTATAATTATTTAAAATCAGTATGGTGGGTTACAATACGCCATTTTCGACATATTAAAATTCTAACATGGCTCCGAGGCTTGGGGAAATAAAACAGAAGAAATTAATTATTCATCTCTCAACCTCGATGCGATTTCTTTTGTTAGAATTTTGATATATCGAGAATCGCCTATTGCGTAAAATAATAATCCATACGTCAATGGCTTTCAAAAACTCTCTGAGAACATTAATATGCATCGAGTGAGCCAGGAAAAGTTGTTGTTATTTCCCAAACATCTAACGATAACTTTTAAAGCGTCTTATTTTCAGATAGTATTTTTGCCCCGTATTAAAGAAACACTTTTATGGACCTTATCTGGAGGCCGCCCGTAAAGTCCTCAATACGGACCGAAGAAACCATTCCTATGAAATGTTCATTAATGCGGCTCTTTTAAAAACATGCAGAGAAAGTTATTGGTTTTTGTCATCCATTTTCGCTAATATTACGTGCATAACATATTCCTTTATTATAGTTTTAATTCATATCTGAGAAAGTTGCGCCAATCGTGAAGAAAAAAAAAATACTCACTGTACACCAAACCATTATCTTTCATTGTGTGTGAGATGTTTAGAAAAAGAAGTAGTACTCTCCGAATCTATATTCCGTGGGCAGTCTATCTTAAAGGACCGCATTGTCGAATTCTTATCGTTCACGCCAAAGGCGGGGGAGAACACTCTACGACGCCTGGCACATTTTTTGTGTATGGATCATCCAACAAAACGTGACGTCACATCCGGTAAAAAGACGATCTGAACGGCAAAATCAAATTTGACTACGACATTATTGTAAACCCTGTAATTAAAATAGGAATATTTCGTAATCGGTCGGATCTTTCTAACGTTAAATTAAGCCATGAAAAACAAAATTTTATCTATTTCCTCGCCATATCGTATGTTTGAAGAATAGGGCAGCTATTTATTAAAAAACACGCTGTTTTGAAGGCGAGTGTTTTCACGAAATGTCGTCGTTTCTTCGTCGCTGAATTGCGCAGGAGTCTTCGTTTGCGTGGAAATAATGAATTCTAGGTAACACTTAATTCAAATAGCCTATTCCCTTGGGTAAGCATTACACTATTGGAAAAGCGCAATGGCAGTTTTCTAGACGTGGGAGAACCTATTTAACAGAAGCCCATTTTTTCAAATTTACCTTTGACAATCATGTACTCGAGTACTCGAGGGGTGTCCGATCGTATCAATACAAGAAGAGACCCATACACATAACGCGCTTTGCGCAGCTTTCTTGCTGATTGACACTAACACGAATTCATGTTCTCACTTCTAATTCAGACTGGTGTAATAGATTCTGTTACGATTGCTGTTGAACCCTAAACACAGATATCTTAACTTTTCCCTTGGCAATCTCTTAATTCCTGCTTACTTAAGGCTTCGATTCGTTTTACAGAGGGGACACGCGTATGTGAACCCCTTAAAAATAAACAAGAGGATGTTTTTTTATGGGTGATTCAGAAATTTGATAGGAAATTCAGAGAACTTAGAAAGGTAGATCAATTTAAAAGAGTGATCAGGAAGGTAGACCTTGTCAAACATAACTTACCTAATAGCTGTATTTACTATAGTTAATACAGCTAATTATTTTTAGGTTTGTGGGTGGGATTTTAGAGACAATTATATACATGTATATAGGGAATATAGAGGTACTGTTATTTTTTTAACATTGTAGATAGGCGTTAATACTCAGGGGGAACCTGCTATTTTATCTGACGTGTTAACAAAGTTATTATTATCATTATCGTCATCATTGTCATTATTATGATTATTATTATTATTATTATTATTATTATTATTATAATTATCTCATTAGTTTTCTGTTTCAACAGTGTTAATAAGTACCAGCAACACTAAGTATCGATACCCTCCACCCAATCCTATGAGGTCAAGTATGCACCTTTTATTTATTCAGTCCCTCTCATTTGCATTGTTTGCAGACCAGGTTCCTTATCTTTAAATTCTTAGTTATCATATTTGCAACTTAGTTTCAAAGGTTACTCATACTATTTGATTATTTTCAGTGTGATTTCTCTATAATTTAAAGATAACATCAAGACCTTTCAGTCTAGGGAAATGAGAGAACACTGGCAATTCTGAAAATCTCTCTTTTAGAGCTCAATTATTTTTATTTATCATTCTTTCAATGTGCCATCTTACATGTAACTGTTCGCAAACAGAAATGAAATAAAATGCCCCATTACACCCAGCCATAAAAGAAAATCTGGGAACAGGCAATAGCCACAATTGACACTGCCAGGCTGGTGAATTCTTGAAGCTAAATTTGGTAAATGACACTATTTTTTATTATTATTACTAATGCTAATAGGACTGAGTGGAGTCAAATTTGAATTGGTCTGTAATCATATAAGTAATAACAATATTGGATGACCACACACTAGTACAATTACTGACTGAATAGGACACAGTCTTACTACCAATTAATCATGAAAGCTACTTCAATTTATGAGAAAAAATAGCCAAGTTATGAAAGAATGGGAAAATTTGCTTGTGATTGGTTGATTTAAACCGCAACTTTGAATGTGATTGGTTGATTTAAACTACAACTTTAATGTGATTGGCCACAACTTTGAATGATTGATTGAAACTAAAACTGATGTGAAATGGCTTATTGAACTATTTGATAACAGACTGTCCAATAATAACTTGGCAAGTGAATTAATGAAAAAGGAGTTTTTTTAACCAATTACAATCAAGGAAATTGTAATTTTTACGATTACTATTAAAGGTTTTTTAAATTAACTTTGAAAATAGTATATCGTTTTAAGTAAACATGTGTAGAATTTTGATTTCTTCATGAAAAAATACAGAGGTAAAACAATTTGTACTTTGCATGTATTTTACTAAATTCATATCTTATATATCATTATTATTGAACCTATAGTGCAGTTACCTTTATGAATAAAGTTGATTTTTAGTTTGTTTTTAAATTATTATCATTCTTATATTATCACTATCATCATTGTTGTTGTTACTGTTATTGTTAGTTGTTGTTATTGTTATTATTACTACTACTATTATTATTATTATTATTATTATTTTTATTATTTTTATTTTTATTTTTATTTTTATTTTTATTTTTATTTTTATTTTTATTTTTATTTTTATTTTTATTTTTATTTTTATTATCATCATTTCTGACAACGATGAGTGACCGTGAAACACAACTTTGTTCCCGAGGAATTTTCCCAAAGGCCCGGGGAATGAGGTTGTATGAAACATGGTGCAGTGGAACTGAACAACCAGACTGAATGACACTGTTAGTGTTGTGAAACTGATTGCCAGCTAGTAGTGTCTGAGATCAGCAAAGAAAATGTTCCACATGCTTGAAGTTGGCAGAGAGCAACAAGTTTGTACTCAAAAAATGAAGCTGCTGCCTCAGACCAGTCTTAAAGCCAGGCGGGGCATAAGGCAGGGACTTGATTGATCGCTTGGCCCGGGGGTAGGGCATTTGAATTATCTTGCTGTCCCGGGGATAGGGATATTTGAATTTTTGCAAACTTTTGACCACAAATCATTTCCCGGGTTGGGGAATTTCAGTTATATTTGACCTCACATTTTTGCCCTGGGTAGGGAATTTTACAGCAATTTTCTGGAAAATGCTAAATCTCCGCCCTATGCCCCGCCTCTCATCCCCTCCCCCCCCACCCCCGGTTTGACATTGATAGGTGCATTACTGTCAAGGAAGAAATGATTTTCACACAAGAGTGGCTTCATATCTTTATTGCAATAATTTCCATTATCAGTAGAGAAATCACATTTGGACAGGTCCACTGATACTCTTAAAATGTATGTTAAAGATGAGAAAAGAGGGTAACATCAACCAAATCATTAGCATTGCATGCCAGTGTGGGGGTGTATATGCCAGCATGTAACCACCTAAGAAAGACAAACAAAAGCATTTACAAGTTATGTTATCAACTCAATGACTCCATCAGTCAAAAAGACCAACAACCAGATCTTTATCAGTTTTTTATCCATCTGTCCTGTTATTGATCATTAATTTTGTCAGAATGTTGTCAAAGTAGCTGTGGATGAACAAATGATGACAAAATTGAATGTCAATAACTGGACACATGAAAAACTAATGTCAATTTGTTTTTTTTACAATAACAAATTGTCTGCTCCCCCTTGTTGATGCCATCTGTCTGCTTATTGACAATGAAAATTAGCCATAATGAGGGCATGAGAATTTCTGCAGTTATTGTAAACAGAATAATTTTGGTTAGAAAAAGGTATTTTTGTTAATAAGGGTTCACAGAAAAAATCCAGTGTAAAAATGTTATCTTGATAGAAAAAATACTTTTTTACCACAATTGCAGGTAATCTCGCAATCTGATTGGCTAATTTGCAGTGGTAAATAAGAGTCCCTACCACGCTGCTCGCGTCAATGTGTCACACAATGCCTTTTTCAGCTCGCGCTCTGAAAAAAAAACATTTTCTTTGACGTTGATATTGTGGTAAAGAACAAATCGAAATGTGGTTTTTCGTGGTGTGTACTCTTATCGATAACGAGTACGCGTCATTACTCTTTTCCCAAGCATTTTTTTCGAATTTTTTTTTGCATATTAAGCGAGTTTGCAAACGTTTTAAAAAAAGTCTGACGCGTACAAGCAGCTCATTTGCATAATGCAGCACGTGCACTTTCAAATCCAAGTCGGTGTTTTCAATAGTCCAGTTTCGAATTCGCCATGACCGCTGAATAAAAGCACTGACAACGCATTTTTACAGGGTTAGCCTCGACCTAAAGTAAAATATTCACAAATTCCAGCGAGAAGTTGACCTGTTTACAGCTCTGTGTATTGTTTAATTTGCAAATTTGTGGCAGTTTCCCGCCGGTATTTATGAATATTTTTCTCAGGCCGAGGCTAACCCTGTACAAATGCGTTGTCAGTGCTTTTATTCAGCGGTCATGGCGAATTCGAAACTAGTATTGTCAAGATAAAGATTTCGTTTCTTTGATATTGTGGTAAAAAACAAATCGAAAGTGGTTTAGCGTGGTATATAGTCTTATCGACAACGACCCGCGTCATCACAGTGGTCAAAATGTTGTGGTCTCACGAGGCGCAGCCGAGTGAGTCCGCAACATTTTGACCACTGTGATGACGCGTATCGTTTTCGATGCGACTATATACCACGCTAAACCACTTTCGATTTGTTAAGTGGTTTTACAAGAGAAATTCAGAAAAAAAAAGGGATTAAGAGAAATTAAGTGCTTCTCTAACTATTTCTCTTGTGGGTATTTCCTTAATATATACCAACAACAGTTAACAAGATATGATGCATAAGTTTTACCTCTTAAGTAAATTTTTCAAGCCAGTTTGTTTTCACTTTAAAAAGAATATTGCAAGCACACCACTCACCCCTGACGGTCCCTATTCATTCCCTACAACAGCACAGATTCCAGGATTCCATATCATCCCCCACATAATTTACCATAATACTCCCATACTACAACCCAATCTTTTTTTCATTTTGTCAGTACAGAGAGACCAAGATTCAGACTTCATATCTCTGACTTTTTGGTCCACTTCATCCCAACTACTCCAGGTCATGAAAGCAATCATTGCAAATTTTCTTATATGTTTTGGTCTTATTTATTATTGCTCTCAGATTCCTCTTTCCTCTTTTATGAAATTAAACTGGTCTAAAAAGTTGAACTGGTTTAAACAAATTAAAGCAGAGGAAGAAATTGAGCTGTAAATTACTAGATTCTGGTATCAGTCAAACTGCTTGAATTGACCTTCATTTGTCAGAGACATTGAACTGAAGACTATATTTAAACACGATATCTAGTATTCAGCAAAGCTGGTGGGGTCGTGTATTAAAACCTTAATACATCCTAACACAGATCAATGTGGATATTCCCAGTTTTGCTTTTGGCATCGACCACTCTGACCCCAAAATAAGCAAAGACAACCTCTGTCAATTCAATATACACACTAGATTCTCCTCCAAAAATAATACCCTCTTTGACACCTTACAGTAAATTTTTGCCAACAGTATAAATTCAACTCAATGCTTTACATGCTTCTATTATAAGACTAAATTTTTACCCCTTCTATGAGTCAGAATTTTTAGATGTTTTACATTTAATTCCACAACAGATTAAAATTGCTGTTCACCTTTTGCAATTATCTGCATCAGTTCAAAAGATAAAATGTATTCAAGTTTGAAAAATGTGTAAAATATGCAAATAATCTGACTGATGATGTCATATACTCAATCCAATATTATATCAAGTTGAAACCATGCAGCAGAGATCATTGAAACCTGGTAGGCTTATAGTTCTATAGGCAATAATTGTATCACTATCTATTTGCAGGTACTCACTAGAGTGCACTAATTAACACTACTAACATGACTGAGTTTGGACATTACCTATTTTTTGCTGTTGTTTTTTCCCTCCTTTGTTTTTAGTTAATTAATAATACTAAAGCTTCAGAAATTGATAATGGTCCTAGATACTGCAAATATAAACAATGGCAAATTGTCGGCAAGGACTTGTTACAATTTACATCAGATTAAGACCCTACACTGTATGCAAAAATGACTGCCTTTCTTTCATTCTTATTTTAAATAGTCTCATTAACCTCACTTTTGTAAAGAATTTGTTATCCGAACGAAGTTAGTGAGGCTACTTTGAATATGAACAAAAGAATAATCTAAAGGAAGCCATTTTTGCATTAGGTCTATTACGAGTCTGCATGATAAACAAATGTCTCAATCATATGACACATGCACACATTTATGTCATCTTTTATTTATTAAGCAGAGATCTATCCACCCATTTTAATTTAATTGTTACTTGATAAGATTGAAAGTGGATATCATTTAAGCATTGATCAAATAATGAACAAAGCTCCTGTTGTTATTGATTATTACTAGAATAATGCAAATGCTTCAATCTGATTGGCTGAGCCATTGCACACTATCAGCCATTAGTGTGTAGTGGCTCATGGAACTAGTCTACGAAATGGCGACGTTTTATCATTTTGCCAAAGTTTTGGAGGAAAATTTTGATGAAAATGGATAATTAAATTTCTGAGAAGACTTAATGAAGGACATTTACTTAACGGTTTCTTAACTTTAAAAAAGTTGAAACTATTAAAAAAATGATGCGCGCCCATATACAACTTAAATTCTAAATGCCAATTCAATCCGAGCGATATTTTTAAGGCACAAAGTTTAATAATACGTCGAGAAATAATTGGAAACCGTTATTTAAAGTACATTTTAGTAAGAATTCTACCAAAACAATTAAATTATTTGCTCTCGATTTCTATGAGGTGATAGTTGATCACCTCATAGAAATCTCGAGCTCATAATCTAATTGTTAAATAGAAGATTAAGGTGTTGAAAAACAAATCTTTGGAAAAACAAAACAAAAAAAAAAAACAGTAAAAACAATCACCAGTTCTGTGTTCCCACGAAATCTCTTATTGAGTTAATTTGGTATATAAAACATTACCCTATTTAACATATGACTAGGCCAAAACTTTAATACCCTATTTATGACTGTTGCAGCTGACACAGCTACCCTAAACTTAAGTTTTGAAGGCCTTTAAATTATGGCCTTATCAATAATGATGAAAAAGTAGCTTCTTCTAGGTAACATACCCAATTCAAGACTAGAGTATAAAACCCATACCCTATTTAAGACCAAAAGGGTCGAATCCATACCCTATTTATGACCAAAATGGCTGAAAACCCGAACCCTTTGGGCCAAATACCTATTTTTACAATAATAGCACAAATTCTTGTGCACTCATTGGCTAATTTTTATAATTTATGCGATGTGGCAACGAGCGAGAGCGGACAATTTGACAGTGAAAAAACTAAATTGACATCAGTTTTTCATGCATCCGTCCTAATTACCCCCTGCCCTGTCCCCGAGGGTGAAGACAGCAACCTAGCCTGCATAGCTGGCGGGATGCGTGAGCGGGCGAGCGGAGTGGTGGCGGAGCCGCCATAATCCCTCGCGGGCAAGGCCGGCGAAGCCGCGAGTGAATTTCCCGCCTGCCACATTTCGTATGGTTATTTTTTTCAACTCGACTCTTCACCAATCCTCTCACGGCTTCGCCACTCGCGTTCACGGCTTTCGCTACCAAAACAAAAGCATTCGCGCGCAAAATCCCGCCAGCTACAGAGGCTAACAGCAACCACACAAGCAGGCTCTTGGCAAAAATACGAACGAACGAAACGATGAGGAAACGCGAGGGAAAGCAATGGCACGTGACTAGGAAGGGAACAGAGGGGGAGCGGGGTTAATTATTGAATACCTGGAAGGATCTCTTCCATTATAGACAATGAATTTCATCATAACATCGTCAATTGAAAGTAGTCTGCAGATCCACTTGGCTAACGCCTCGTGGATCCACAGCTACTTTGACAATGTTATGACGAAATTCATGATCAACAACAGGACAGACACATGAAAAACTGACGTCAATTTGTTAAATAGTGATATAAGGGAGTCCCCCTTCCGGGGTCACAGTGGGTGGGTAAGGATATTACTATTCCATTGAGAGTTAACCCTAAACAAGTGCCCAAAGAGGTCGATCCCCAGGCCAGCATTGCAGTCAAGACAATACAGAGGAATTAACAATTAACCATTTGATGACTGAAGGAGAGTTATAAGAGGCGACTGGTCGAAGAATTGGTCGTCGCCCATAGATCTACTCATTGACTGCTTCACCCCTTTGTTGATCTCTTCGGAGAAATCTGATATCCCCCCAAAACTTATTTACAATCAATTTTCTAACTCGCAACATCGATTATTTCTTACAGAGAAACAGTATTCAACAAGAGATATGGAAATAGGATACTAACCTTGAGTATACGATTCATCTTGTTGTTTCCACCACACGCACGTGGATACTGAGCTTCAGCTGTGTGTTCACTGACAACGACTTTCAGAACTAAACGGCTTCTGTTAAATATGTTCCCGTTGTTCACAGTGAAAACTATGGCCAGCAATACTTCATCGAGGTTATTGTTAACATTATAGGCTATTTCACTTAGTGTTATCACTAAATCGCGAACAACAAGAACCAAAAGTCGGAACAACACCAGTTTTGCCAATGTGTAAAATCCGCCATTCGATGACAGAAGGCTATCCGTTATTTTCCTTCAAAACAATAATAAACTGTTCTCTCTTGCCGAAAGTTTGGCTTAAAAAGTCGAAGAAATATGCCTGCCACATATTTCTAGCCTCAGTTAGAAAGGAAACGAACCTGATGGTTTGTAAATAGAAGAAAATCTTGGCAAATCCAAACGCCATTTTTTCGCTATGTGAAACGAGCTACGAGGCCTAGTTTTAACCGGATGTGACGTCACTTTTTGTTGGATGATCCAGATACGAAAATTTCAGGAGTCTTCTGCCCCGCCCCTGGTTAACGCACACGATTCTCCTTTTGATTTTCGTCTGGTTATAACTAAATGTTGCAAGTCTATTTTGGAGAACATAAAGAGGATCTTGAGTAATTGCATCAGCTTCAGCCTATTATCAACTAATTAATGTTATCATTAGATAATTT
>JAHPZR010023045.1:0-7500 GCA_019787425.1 Platygyra sinensis | reverse complement strand
AATTAATTTTCGGAGAACGAACTAGAACTACTAACAAGCAAAATCCATTGCCTGTTGAGTGAGTCAAAATCTGTCTTTGAAGTAGTCAGTGGGTTCTCATTCGAAGGTCGAAACAGGAAGTTAATCAGCAAGAGCTGTTGCTTGTTTTAAAAGCTCGGCAAAAATTTAGAAAATGTAGGTTATTGACTCAGTGGATGGCTGGTATTGGGATAATTATTTTATCCAGTACTTCTCACCAGAGTTCTCAAATCTCCTACAACGTAAAGATTAATGCCAACAATACAAATAGTGTCTCTGCCTCTTTGAGTTCCTATGTATGTCCCTGTGTGCCAGTAAGGGGCGTTGCTAGTTCTAAAATCCTTAGCGAGAAGTTAGAAAACGTACGTTACGGAGCCGGCTTTAGTGTGTATTGGTATAATTATTTAAAATCAGTATGGTGGGTTACAATACGCCATTTTCGACATATTAAAATTCTAACATGGCTCCCAGGCTTGGGGAAATAAAACAGAAGAAATTAATTATTCATCTCTCAACCTCGATGCGATTTCTTTTGTTAGAATTTTGATGTATCGAAAATCGCCTATTGCGTAAAATAATAATCCATACGTCAATGGCTTTCAAAAACTCTCTGAGAACATTAATATGCATCGAGTGGGCCAGGAAAAGTTGTTGTTATTTCCCAAACATCTAACGATAACTTTTAAAGCGTTTTATTTTCAGATAGTATTTTTGCCCCGTATTAAATAAAGAAACACTTTTATGGACCTTATCTGGAGGCCGCCCGTAAAGTCCTCAATACGGACCGAAGAAACCATTCCTATGAAATGTTCATTAATGCGGCTCTTTTAAAACACTGCAGAGAAAGTTATTGGTTTTTGTCATCCATTTTCGCTAATATTACGTGCATAAATTACATATTCCTTTATTATAGTTTTAATTCATATCTGAGAAAGTTGCGCCAATCGTGAAGAAAAAAAATACTCACTGTACACCAACCATTATCTTTCATTGTGTGTGAGATGTTTAGAAAAAAAAGTAGTACTCCCCGAATCTATATTCCGTGAGCAGTCTATCTTTAAGGACCGCATTGTCGAATTCTTATCGTTCACGCACAGGATTCTCCTTTTGATTTTCGTCTGGTTATAACTAAATGTTGCAATACTATTTTGGAGAACATATAGAGGATCTTGAGTAATTGCATCAGCTTCAGCCTATTATCAACTAATTAATGTTATCATTAGATAACGTTTCTACCATGAACTGTCTAAATAGTCACAAATTCTGCTTGCCTCAGCTTTTTCTGGTTCTTTTGAAACAGACAAGGCATCCAGGAATGTCTCGCAAACTGAGAGCCCAAGTGTAAACCCAGCCAATAACTTCCAACTCTTTCCCTCCATATGCACACAACCGCTCGTGGCTGTCCTCCATCTTCGCGTTAACGCCTAGGGCCTCACCTTCCCTATATTCTTCCATTCCTTTGAGGCTACTTAATGACCCCAAATCAATGAGTACTCTTGTTTTAATGCCATTAATATTTACTTCCAGCACTGCTTCTTTAAGACAAGTTGCACCGCATGTTTCTTCTTGATTCTCTGTAACGCAAATGCAAAAGCACAGTTCTCCTCACTGTCAGATTCGTGCTGATCGCCCGCAAGGTTAGCATTGTAAGACTGACGTCTATCAGACCCCCTTCGTCTTCGTCGCTGATACGGTTTACCTCCAGTTGCATAATTATCACCCTTTCCCTGACATCACAAAGCAAAATGACCATACCTCTCTCATTTTGCACATTTGCTTCCTTTTGCTAGACAACTCCTATCAATGGCAAGATGTCCGTCTCTTCCACAATTGTAGCACTTTCTAACATCTCTTTTTTTCTTGTTTTGTCTTGACTGCAATGACACTTTCCATTGCCACTGGATTCATAGTCATGTTTATTGCCTGTCTCCCATCCGCTGCCAAGCATGAGCTTTGTTCCTTTGTTCCAACAATTTCCTCTTCAGCTTAAAATCCGTTGATCTCTCAAATGTCGTTGAAACTCGTTCCGAAATCGCAATGCCTCGGTTTCTTTGGCGTATCATAAACTGGACACCTGACGAAAAATATGCTATAATTTTAACTACAACAATTATTCGTAATTTGATTTTGCCTATTTTATCTGCAATAGAATCTGCGTCTGGAGAAGATTCATCTGGAATAGATCCTGCTTCTGGAGAGGATTCATCTGGAGAAGATGAATCAGGAGACGATGAATCAGGAATAGAATCCGGGTCTGGAGGGGGTATGTCCTGTTTATAATCTCGAAAACAGGCAAACTTTAAACTAGGGTTACCGCAAAACTTATAGGAATCCAAATATTTGCAGCTTCATGTATATCTGTGACATTCTATCCTTGAACTGTATTTCAATATAGCTACTGAGTCTACCTTCGCGTACCGACAAGTGTTTTGGACTGTTCTCTTTGGATATCACATTTTTGTCTGCTTTTAATCTTGTCAATGAATTGGTCAAGGACCTGAGTATTATGTGGTACAAAAGACGATACACAGGTAATTTTCGACTTACGCTGTTAAGCCATACACATGGCGGAATTTCGATTGTTGAATATCGAAAATTGGTTGTTCCGGACTCAACGATTTTTATTTTTTTGTGTTCGTGATTCTTGCAGGCAATGCCAGAAAGAGAAATCATGCAGTCATATTGAGTTACATTTCTTTCTTTTTCTTCCCAATATTTAATCTATATCACGTTGTAAATAGCTTTAAAATGGCTTGCCACTATTCTTGTGTTGTAAACATCATTGCTTTTGGTAAGAATTATTATTATTTTCTTCTTCTTCTTCTTCTTCTTCTTCTTCTTTTTCTTTTTCTTTCTTGCCATGATGTAATATTACTTTTGCTATATATTTAATATACTTGACCGTAATTTTTTTACAACTTTATTTCGTACACAGCTGCTTAATTTTTTTTAGCTGTTTTAATTGTTATAGGCAACTAATACCTTATTTATAGGTTTCAAAATTAATGTATTACTGTTTTCTTTCTTTGTGGTATGATAAGTGTTGTTGTTGTTTCATATATCTGGGAAGGTTCCGCCAATCGCGAAGAAGAAAAAAAATCCACTTTACACCAAACCGTTTTCTTTTATTGTATATGTGAGATGTTTGGAAAAAAGTAGCAATTCCCCGAACCTATTTCGTGGCAGTCCATCTTAGAGGACCGCATTGTCGAATTCGTATCGTTTACTTACACGATTCTCCTTTTGATTGCCGTCCTGTTATAATTACATTTTTTAAATACTATTTTGGAGAACCTACATAGGATCTTAAGTAAATGCGTTAGCTTCAGCCTATTATCAGCTAAATAATTCCATCATTGGATGATTCAAGACGTTTCTACCATGAGCTGTCTAAATGGTCACATATTCTGCTTGCTTAAGCTTTTTCTGCTTCTTTTGAAACAGACAAGGCATCCAGGAATGTCTCCCAAACTGAGAGCCCAAGTGTATCCTCGACAAGTGCAATAGTGAATGTCTTGCCGTCAGTTACTGTTAGTAGACTGTCGTTTTCAAGCAAATCAGAACCTATATCTCACAGTGTCACAGCAAGTTTTAGCCAAAGCGTGTCAGCCAACCTCAGTGCGACAAAGTTCCAAACCTCAGCTTCGTCTTCGTCAACAAGTGTCTCAGAAATTTCAATATCGGCAAGTGAAAGTGGTTCCTCGTCTGCGAGTCACTTGAAGAGTACATCTCCTTCAGTGAGCCAGAACATCTCTGCAACAAAGAGTGAGCCTTTAGTCTCTAGTCATTAGCCAATAAATGGATTCTTTTTCCAGAGTATAATAAGCCATTGCAGTACACCTAAAGCTTCCTATGTTACTAAAAGCACGGAACCCACATTCGATCAAGTTTCGTGGAAAAATGTTCGGGTTATCATTTAAGTAAATATATCGACCAAGCTCTAAATTAGACAATTTAATTGCATTGGTTCTGCTTTGGTATTTTTCGTACTCAGAAAAGAATTGATGTCTCTTTCGTCCAGATAAGTAAGCATAGCATGGCATAACACAGCAAAGCAAAGCATAGGATAATAGCGTAGCACGAAATGGAATGGCACGGAATACCATAAAATCACATGAAAATGAATCTTATGTCGAACCAAAGCTCGGCACGACAAAGCATAGCATGGCATGGCATGGCATGGCATGGCATGGGGTGGTTTGGGCATAGCACGACATGTAAGGTCTGGCTTATCACAGTCTTATATAAGTGAAAAGAAACACACAATCTATATCGATCGATTATTACGATATAAAAAAAAGCTTGCACTGTAATGCAACCATTGCTATGGCAATTATGGCAATCCTTATTACGTTTAACTTTTGTTAACTCAACAATTAGTATTAAAAAGGTTAATAATATGTGCTGTCGTTTCGTCTTTACCTTAGCTACAATGATTGTCGTGCAGTCTACTGTAGGTAAGTCCCTTGTTACTTCATTATACATTGCTTCAGTGTCTACATACATATATGTAATATAACACCTATTTTAAAGAATCTGCATTGGCTGCCAGTCGAAGCAAGAATTAACTTTAAGATCATGCTTATAACGTATAAGATCTTAAATGGGCAATCTACCAGCTATTTAGAATCTATCATACAAGAATACCACCCATCGAGAACACTGAGATCCTCAACTCGTTCACTGTAATGTATCCCATCTATCAAATCCAATTCCTATGGTGGACGCGCTTTTTCAGCATCTGCGTCGGAATTATGGAACTCAATTCCCGACTACATCAAAAAAGCAGAAACAGTAGAAACATTTAAAACTAGGCTTAAGACATTTTTGTTTCAAAAACATTACTGTTAATTAATTATTTATTTGTTGTGTCTTATACATCTGCTATAAGATCCATTAGCCCATCCGTAGATACCTTCCGTTTTTTTTTCGTTTTTTTTTTTTTAAATGACTGATCTGTTGTTAGGCGCATTGAGATTAGAAATGCGCTCTTTAAGCACCTATTTATTATTATTATTATTATTATTATTATTATTATTATTATTATTATTATTATTATTATTATTATTATTATTATTAATTGTAAACACTTTTAAGTACGTGATACTGCACTCACATGTTTCGTTTTTCTTGTCAGCTATAACAACTTCGATTCCAACAAGTGAGTACACATAATGTCAGTTTAATGGTTCATTTTTATGTCTGTTAATGATTTTATGAATGTACGCTTTGAATAGTATCAGGGGTAAGGGGTAAATGCCTTGAGACTATTATCTAGCTTAATTAGAAAGAAAAGAAAGTCAACAAACTTTATATAGGTTATTTGTTTTTATTTTTTATCTCACTGAAGCCACTCCATATGAGAACAATATGTATCCATACGGCCCGCAGCAGAATGATAACGAGTTTCGTCTTGAAGACTCTCCATATTTCTACTCTGATCACTGCTTGAGGATCGACACGGATTGGACTGGATTTCCATTCTTTTCGGAGAGGCATTACAAGCTGTATGTAAGTATAGAGTGTTTTCCATAGTGGCGTCCCCGTTCGTTGTCCCAAGCCAATTCTGAGAGTGTAGAGCTCTTTTCGCATGTTAGCACTTCCTTTCATCCTAAGTAAGTGAAGGTAGAAAGTAAGCGAAAATGCTCGTTTGTGGGAATTCATGTAAGCCTATAGAACGTTTTGCCTTCCGATGCAAAATTGAACAATATTCCACTATAGAGCTTACGTACTGAGCCTTTAGTGCCTCGATTTATCCTGAAATATAAACGTGTAGCTAGATGGATTAGTATCGCATCAAGTAGTATAGTAACTATAATAGATTTCCTGTCTAAAGGGAAGTAAGACACATTCGATTGACTTAAAGGACCTACGACACGATTTGCGCCCCTTAAAACCTTTAGCCTAGATTTTTCGTAGATTAATTCGTTGATTGTAATCCAAGTTAACCTTCTCCACCTTTAACCATCCATGTTCCTTCTTCTTTTGTTCCTCCTGTTTTCAGATTCCTTCAAATTTATGCTAATTTTCTCCGTGGCTCAGAAACAGCGAGTGAGCTCCTTTAAGGAAGAGACAATCAATGACAGATTCGCACACGTGTAATACTCGCCCTTTGCCAAACAAGAGCTGTTATGTGTATCTTAACACCTTATCTTCATTTTGTAGATATGCCGTAATGGTATAATCCAGATGAATTATGAATGGAGCTGGTGGTGGCCACGGAGGTTTGGTGTGTACTGGTGGCTGAGAAATATGGCAATTATTGCACCATTCTGGGCCACGACTGACACGTACTTTGCCTTTAGAGAAGATCATTCTAAGGTGTATTATCAAGTGTACAGCCAAACCAAAGAAAGCTCTTCTAAAATCCTCAAAATGGCCTCAGAGGATGTAAAGCGCTATAGTGATGGTGACAAATTTGCAAACTTTGCTGCCAGTTGGGTTCTTGTCGTGACTTGGCAGAAGCTCTGTCCATACGTCTATTATCCATATTACTACTATTATGAAGGAAGCTTCCCCTTAAACTGTCCTTGGGTAAGCATTTCTTTTTCTTCTATCCTCAGCTTATCTTTGATAAGTATAATTTGCCGAAACAGTCAATGGTAGAACAATTGCAAACTTTGCTGCCAGTTGGGTTCTTCTCGTGACCTGGTATATGCTCTTTGTATACGTCTATTACTACTATTACTACAAAAACTATCGTTGGGTAAGACGTCTACTACTACCAATGCTATTATCATTATCGGAGTTTCCGTTGAACTTTTTGTAAACATATCTTTTGCGTCTTTCTTCTGCTTATATTTGATTAGTATAGTTGGCGAAAACAGTTAGTTAATCGGTGGAGCTTTTTGTACGCTCAGATTGAGTCATCAGCTAATAACTAGCTTTACCCATAGTGTTACTCCAAATCTGCTCGAATTGCAGTACGTGCTGTTTTATAAACTTTTCGGAAGTTTGATAATTATCACAGCCTTAAACATCGTACGTGCGTGTAACAAAACGGAAAAAAAGTGCATATATATGTATGTATGAACTTTAAAAGTTGGAAAAATCCATTTAACTAAAGAAAAACATAGTACGTTTTTTTTCGATCGCCTTATGTCGTCAAGGGACTTTCTTTTCTTGATCGATGAAAGGGGTTACTGTATTTTTTTGCATTTTCATTTGCAATCTTCCTTTATTTTGTTTCTTCTTTCAGAGTAACACTTTTCAAGCTGTCATAATAACAGATGGATTTAACACATTTTTGATGTACAATTACCCTTATGGTGGAATTCAGTGGGTGGTTCCAGCGGATCCGTAAGTTGATTTGTATTGAATCCATTCAGCGTTATCATGTGAGAAATGATTTAATTTAGCCTTTTGCATCTCAAGATTGGCCTTGGCTTAGTAGTGGAAAGCAATCTGTCAACAGAATTTCCCATCCGTCTAGCCATCGATCAAATCCAACCAACCAACTAAGCCTACCAAAGTGTTCTAAGT
>JAHPZR010023044.1:10000-17525 GCA_019787425.1 Platygyra sinensis | reverse complement strand
TTCTGAGAGTGTAGAGCTCCTTTTGCATGTAAGCACTTCCTTTCACTCTAAGTAAGTGAAGGTAGAAAGTAAGTGAAAATGCTCGTTTGTGGGTATTCATGTAAGCCTATAGAACGTTTTGCCTTCCCATACAAAATTGAACAATATTCCACTATAGAGGTTACGTATTGAGCCTTTAGTGCCTCGATTATCCTGAAATATAAACGTGTAGCTAGATGAATTAGTATCGCATCAAGTAGTAGTAATTATAATAGATTTCCTCTCCAAAGGGAAGTAAGACACATTCGATTGACTTAAAGGACCTACGACACGATTTGCGCCCCTTGAAACCTTTAGCCTAGATTTTTCGTAGATTAATTCGTTGATAGTAATCCAAGTGAACCTTCTCCATCTTTAACCATCCATGTTCCTTTCTTTTTTGTCTCTCTCCTGTTTTCAGATTCCTTCAAATTCATGCTAATTTTCTCCGTGGCTCAGAAACAGCTTAAAATGCCGCGAATGAGCTTCTTTAAGGACAGAGACAATCAATGACAGATTCGTACACGTGTAATACTCGCCCTTTGCCAAACAAGAGCTGCTATGTGTTTTAATCTTAACACCTTATCTTCATTTTGTAGATATGCCGTAATGGTATAATCCAGATGAATTATGAATGGAGCTGGTGGTGGCCTCGGAAGTTTGGTGTCTACTGGTGGCTGAGAAATATGGCAATTATTGCACCGTTCTGGGCTACGACTGACACGTATTTTGCCTTTAGAGTCGGTCATTCTAAGGTGTATTATCAAGTGTACAGCCAAACCAAGGAAAGCTCTTCTGAAATCCTCAAAATAGCCTCAAAAGATGTAAAGCGCTATGGCGATGGTGACAAATTTGCGAACTTTGCTGCCAGTTGGGTTCTTGTCGTGACCTGGCAGAAGCTCTGTCCATACGTCTATTATCCATATTACTACTATTATGAAGAAAACTTACAATTAAACTGTCCATGGGTAAGCGTTTCTTTTTGTAGTTTTTTCCTCAGCTTATCTTATCTTTGATTAGTATAATATGCCGAAACAGTGAATGGTAGAACATTTGCAAACTTTGCTGCCACTTGGGTTTTTGTCGTGACCTGGTATATGCTCTGCCATACGTCTATTACTACAATAATTATCGTTGCTAAAGACGTCTATTATGTATACTACTACTACCTACCACCAGTGCTATTATTATTGGAGAGGAATGTTTGCGTTGAACTGTGGGCAAACACATCTTTTACGTCTTTCCTCTGCTTATTTTTGATTAGCCTAATTGGCGAAAGCGGTGAATCGGTGGAGCTTTTTCAACGCTCAGATGGGGTCATCAACTAATAGCTACAACCTTGGTCACAAGGGTTGCAAATTTCCTTTTTTTTCGCATTTTGCCCCTCCCACCCCCGTGCAATGTTGACAAAACACTTTGATCTAACGCAAGTTTGCATTTGACTATTTCCCAACATTGAAAGGGGGAATGGGGGTGCTGGCACTTATTCAATAGGTATAACGGTTATGAGTTCATGTTTTTGCCATTTTCCAACACAATTTGTCCAAGGTTGTCTGAGTTTTTATATATTTTAAATGCAAAAAACTTACACAGAAATTTACAAATTCGAACCAAACGTGACACACGCACTATTTATCACTTGCTCAATAAAATGACTGCGAATATCTGGTTACGGCCAAATTCCTTAACTTGATTCGCTGCTTTCATTTTCCCTCAAAATTGAGGTTTTTAGCATTTCTACCTCGTGTAACAAGCGACAGATATATCGCAGCTAAAAAGATCTCAAGAAAGACCCATTTTTCCTCCAAAAGGTTGTACGTAGGTAAAAAGTAGTTTAAGATCTTTGAAAGTGTGTTCCTATGAGCGATTATCATTCCAGACACACCTCTTAGGGCCAGGAGACACGGTTTACATCGGTTTTCGAACGGTTTACAAACGGTTTACAAGTGGTTTTGACACCATTGTGACGTCATAGATATGGTTAGAAAAATTTTTTTAAGGAATTAGAATCGGGATACAAAACTGTATAAGAAGACATCTTTTGCTATATTTAAAACTTGTCAGCCACGAATTTCCAACGGTTTACAAATGCTTAACCTCGAATATAAAAGAAATCTTCTCTTTTCTTTTCTTTATAAAGCAGTTGGAAACCGTTGTAAATCGTGAAATTTATGTTACAATCAGCGAAAGTCTTTGTGATTTTATGTTATTTTGAGTGCTGAGGTGAATGCCGCCATCAAAATGATCCACAAACCGAGCTGTGACGTCATTTTGACGTCCTTCTCAGTGATAATCCGTTTGAAAACCGTCACGCAATATTGTAACGCGTCGGTAAAACGGTTCAAATTTGTGCCTCTCATGGGATTTGGGAAAGAAAACAAAGATAAACATGTGCTCGTTGTGTTTTGGCAAGAATTGCGATAAAAAAATGGCGATTAATTTCGAAAGGCCAGCATATCGTATATGCCACACCAATGCTGCTCCATGAAATTGACCGACGTCACTGTGACGTCACCCGTTGATCACATTATCTCCATTTAACTCCTAATTCATATTTAGCTTCAGGCTGTTACAGAAACCAAATATCGCTGTGATTAGTCAAGTGAAAAAGCGTTGACAGAGTTACGCGCTTTCAGACAACCTTGGTCACAAGGGTTGCAAATTTCCTTTTTTTTCGCATTTTGCCCCTCCCACCCCCGTGCAATGTTGACAAAACACTTTGATCTAACGCAAGTTTGCATTTGACTATTTCCCAACATTGAAAGGGGGAATGGGGGTGCTGGCACTTATTCAATAGGTATAACGGTTATGAGTTCATGTTTTTGCCATTTTCCAACACAATTTGTCCAAGGTTGTCTGAGTTTTTATATATTTTAAATGCAAAAAACTTACACAGAAATTTACAAATTCGAACCAAACGTGACACACGCACTATTTATCACTTGCTCAATAAAATGACTGCGAATATCTGGTTACGGCCAAATTCCTTAACTTGATTCGCTGCTTTCATTTTCCCTCAAAATTGAGGTTTTTAGCATTTCTACCTCATGTAACAAGCAACAGGTATATCTCAGCTAAAAATATCTCAAGAAAAGCCCATTTTTCCTCCAAAAGGTTGTACGTAGGTAAAAAGTAGTTTAAGATCTTTGAAAGTGTGTTCCTATGAGCGATTGTCATTCCAGACACACCTTTTAGGGCCAGGAGACACGGTTTACATCGGTTTTCGAACGGTTTACAAACGGTTTACAAGTGGTTTTGACACCATTGTGACGTCATAGATATGGTTAGAAAAAAAATTTTAAGGAATTAGAATCGGGATACAAAACTGTATAAGAAGACATCTTTTGCTATATTTAAAACTTGTCAGCCACGAATTTCCAACGGTTTACAAATGCTTAACCTCGAATATAAAAGAAATCTTCTCTTTTCTTTTCTTTATAAAGCAGTTGGAAACCGTTGTAAATCGTGAAATTTATGTTACAATCAGCGAATGTCTTTGTGATTTTATGTTATTTTGAGTGCTGAGGTGAATGCCGCCATCAAAATGATCCACAAACCGAGCTGTGACGTCATTTTGACGTCCTTCTCAGTGATAATCCGTTTGAAAACCGTCACGCAATATTGTAACGCGTCGGTAAAACGGTTCAAATTTGTGCCTCTCATGGGATTTGGGAAAGAAAACAAAGATAAACATGTGCTCGTTGTGTTTTGGCAAGAATTGCGATAAAAAAATGGCGATTAATTTCGAAAGGCCAGCATATCGTATATGCCACACCAATTGCCGGATTTCATACGCCGGGGGCCTGGGTACAGTCGGTGTATTATGGGATTAACAACACAAGACCCATATATTCAGAAAGAGCACATCGAGCTTTACAAAATCTTTAAGTTTCGTGTTAATTGGGCCAATACTGAACAAGATACAGCCATTCAAAAAGGTAAAAAAATTAGTAACAAATGTATGGATTGCCGGACACTTGTCCGGAAAATGTATGGATTTCCGGACAAGTCTCCCGCAATCCATACATTTGTTACTAAATTTTTACCTTTTTGAATGGCTGTAGCTTGTTCAATATTGGCGCAATTTACACGAAACTTAAGGATTTTGTAAAGCTCGGTGTGCTCTTCCTGAATATATGAGTCTTGTGTTGTTAATCCCATAATACACCGATTGTACCCAGACCCTCACGGTATGAAATCCGGCAATGCTGCTCCATGAAATTGACCGACGTCACTGTGACGTCACCCGTTGATCACATTATCTCCATTTAACCCCTAATTCATATTTAGCTTCAGGCTGTTACAGAAACCAAATATCGCTGTGATTAGTCAAGTGAAAAAGCGTTGACAGAGTTACGCGCTCTCAGACAACCTTGGTCACAAGGGTTGGAAATTTCCTTTTTTTTTTTTTTCGCATTTTGCCCCTCCCCACCCCCGTGCAAGTTGACAAAACACTTTGATCTAACGCAAGTTTGCATTTGACTATTTCCCAACCTTGAAAGAGGGAATGGGGGTGCTGGCACTTATTATGAGTTCATGTTTTTGCCATTTTCCAACACAATTTGTCCAAGGTTGTAGGTTTTCCCATAGTGTTACTCCAAAACTGCTCAAATTGCAGAACGTGCTTTTATGCGAAAATTTGATGATTATTACAGCCCTTTGATCGGTCATTATCACCATTCTGTACGGGTTGACGCCAACATCATGGTATCACCAAACTGCACAATCATCGGGGAAGAAGCTGCTGTTAATTTTGTGGCACAACATGCAATAGGTTACCATAGCAATAATATGCCCTGCTAAAAACACCCTTTATTTTAGCTTTAAGCGATTAAAACTCAAAAACGAGCTCGATGACCCCCATTTTTTGTTATCGAATTATCGAATTCTTTAAACTTTGCAAAAAGTGGCATCTTATCATGCTGATTACAATTCGATAATAAAAAATGAGGGCGCTTAAAGCTAAAATTAAGGGTGTTTTTAGCAGGGCATATTGTTGCTATGGTAACCTATTGTGCCAGAAAATTAACAGCAACTTCTTCCCCGATGATTGGGCAGTTTGGTGATACCATGGTGTTGGCGTCAAACCGTACAGAATGGTTATAATGACCCAGCAAACTCTAAGTCTTGAAAAGTACTGGAAACTGCAACCACCCACCTTAACTGAAGTAAGCATAGTAGTTTTTTGGCAGTCGCCCGATGTGATCGATGACAGGGAGTACATTATTTTCTTGCATTTTCATTTGCAATCGTTCTTCATTTTAATTCCTCTTTTAGAGTAACACTTTTCAAGCTGTCATAATTACAGATGGATTTAACACATTTTTGATGTACAATTACCCTAATGGTGGAATCCAGTGGGTGGTTCCAGCGGATCTGTAAGTTGGTTTGCATTGAATCCAATCAGCGTTATCATGTGAAAAGATTTAGGCTTTTGCATTCCAAGCTTGACCTTTGCGAAGTAGTGGAAATCAATCTATCGATCAAGTTTCCCATCGATCAAATCCAACCAACCAACTAGGGCTACCAGAGTGTTCTATTTTTAATACTCAAATTACAACCTACAATAGCTAAAGAAATTGTTCTGGGACATTTTCCAATCGTATGTTTAAGAATTGTTTTAGTTTATGGAGACATATTTGCAGTTGGAGCAATGGTGTTAGACAAGTCCAGATTGTTATTTCGTTACCGTTGCTGGTGATAATAATAATTTTTTCACTATTGTTTGTACTTTTGTTGTTGTTATTTGTTTTGTTATTAGTGTTCGTCTTGCATCCGAGGGGTTAAGAGAAAAAAACGTTCAAATTGTGTAACTTTGATTCTTGCAGGGAGTATTACCGTTATTGGACAAGTTACTACGGTCTTCCTGTCGCTGGCTGGAACGCAGGAAATGATGGCAAAGATTATTACAACCACGAAGCGTGAGAAGCGAAATTTACTCTTATATTAGAATGGTGAAGAACAGCAGAGCTAGAGAGAGTTTACAGATAGGGACAATTTCATACTGATTCTAACGTTTTGTCGCTTATTGCAACAAAACTCTTATGCTGTGCTAACGGCAGTCGTACTACTTTACTAAAAGGAAACATTTTTTCATAAGTATAACTACTACGCTTCTGATTAGTGGAGAAAAACTTGTGCTTTTTACTCAACGATTTAGAAGTAATAACAAACCCATTGTCACCCTTTTGCACTTTTTCCTGGGTTTTGTGTTAGTTACACATATTTTCTTAGATTGGTTCATTGGATTGTAAGTGTCTTCCATGATTGGCTAGAACTTTGGCTTTGGTTTTTTCGATATTAAGTCAAAAACTGTTTATCTTATGTGGTAAAAGTTGGAACTTTAATTTCTCTTTTTTATTTCAGCTCGGCTACATTTGCAATGTATTATCTGGATAAGAAGAAAGGAAATACGGGTTCGTGGGGAAGGTACTTTTGGAGGATCGAGGACAGCGATGGGAAAGGTGCACTGGAGAAGTGCTTAACATGGGCTGTTGTTAATGAATACGCGGTTATTCGTTACTGGTACTACCGAGTAATAAAATCAGACTGGCAGATGGCGTGTCCTTGTACTGAATGGCAGGCGTGGCTAGACTGGGGGAGATTCTCCTGGAGCTGGTGGTATTCGTGGCCAGAAGTGTGTTATGAGTCCAGACGTTCCAAATTCGTATATCATTATTCTACACTAACTGGATTAGTTGGACTTCAGCTGAGACAGGAATGCTGCTACTCCACTAACTGGGAAGACTGGGGCTCTCTCAAGCTTGGTCCACCTGATGGCGGTCATTTGAAAGTGACAGCTTTCCATTACTGGTCCAATCAAGTGAAAACGTTCTACTTGGACGAGGAGGCCTATAAGTATTGCTGTGTTGACATACCTTTGTGCAGACTTTTCTACCTTTATCGTCCGTCTGATAGCTGTTCCCTTTACATACCTCCATCAGACGTACGTGGTCACTGCATATTAAATATGTTGTATAATGTATCATGTCACGTGACATAACGTGGCAGCAGGTGCCGCAACTGAAGCCATGCCATACACCTCTTCTGTAGCTTGATGCTGTCGTTTACTTAGTTCATTTATGTTGAATGCAAACTCGCATGAAGTACGTAAATCGACGGTCATTGCAGTTTGAAGTCCCAAAGCCGATGTAGCTTCGTTGTGTAACGTGATTTACAGTGGTCCTTTTTTATGTCGCAAGAATCCTTCGTAAATGGACATTGACTTATCAGCTCGAGGTCAATCCTTACGTATAAGTAAATGCGAAAAAAAAAGCAAAAAACTGCGACTTAAGTTAGTTGCTTACATACCCTGTTAGCTGCTCGCTTTCATTGTTAATTCAGGTTGGTTCTGGGGCGATCCTCACATCAAGACTCTGGATGGTGGGAATTACACGTTCAATGGACTCGGTGAATACGTCATGATTGATGCACAAAATGGAACATTCCAGCTACAGGCCAGAACAACACCTGCCCAGGGAAATTCAACAAATGCCACTATTTTTGC
>JAHPZR010023044.1:0-7500 GCA_019787425.1 Platygyra sinensis | reverse complement strand
CACGAGTGCTTGTTTGATGTGGCCTCTACAAACGATCTGTCTGTTGGCTTAGTAACCAAGAAAATCAGCATTCAATTGGTCAATGAATCGAACGCTCTCAGTAAGTCAGGAAAGATCTTCCACTTCGGTATGGGTTACCCTGCAAAGATAGAAGTTATTTGTATACAGGCCAATCTCTACGCTTGGTAAAAACAGCTCTGACTTGTTAAACTGTGTATACTTGATTTCCGGTTCTCATTTTTCGTCGGTTGGTGAGTCAGATAAAGTTGCTTCATTTTGACATCTTTCCTTTCAATTTTTCTTTTGTAGACAACTTCCCACCCAAGATAGTAACCAAATCGAATGTAATAAATGTCACACTTTATAAAACTGTCAAGCTGAATATCACTGCTGTGGATAACGATACCATAACATTTCGTGTGATTAACAAGCCTGCTGGAGCCATAGAGAACCAAAGTGGACACGAGCTGTACTTGACATGGAATGTTACCTCGTCACAAAAGGTAAGCTACAAGTTATCTTCTGCAGTAGACATTGAACACAATATTATACGAGTCTGACATGAAAAAATATATTTTCCGCTCAAAAGGAATTAAAAACAGCTACTCTCTTATGCGTGGTGTAGCCTCCCTTTGTAACTTGAACCATTAAATTTTGATATCATTTTTTTCTGAAATACTAGTTTAAAAGGTTGGGAATTATCATAATGAGTTATAATAGAAAGAAATCATTGTGAATGGACAAAAAACTTAAAAAAGAGCGATCGGAGAATTTGAACTTTTTCAGTCAAAGCGTGACACTGTGTCAGTCAATAATACAATACCGATTGATATTTTCTTTTGATGACCTTGCGAATCAGGGATCAAATCTGTCAGGGGTATGGGGGGGGGGGGGGGGGAGGAATTCAAGAGCCTTGCGGTATTTTCCGTGAAAGATCAAGAAGATGAAGAGGGTGGAAACGACTCAGGATAACCTTTTTGTCTTATTGTAGTTCAATCTGTCATTCGTTGCTACTGACGACAAAGGCGCCAGTGCCACCTGGAGTCCAACAATTAACATGTGCGCCTGCGACCACGGAGGTCAGTGTGTGCCACCAGAAGAAGGCGACAGAGTCAACACTGACAGCAAGTTTGTATACATGGGTTGCACCTGTCAGGGGGGGTACACAGGAAGGTTCTGTGACAGTGACATTGACGCCTGTGAGAGTAATGGTCAGCCGTGTTATACAGGAGTTGAGTGCATTGATCTTCCACCGCCAGCCAATGCCAGTGGGTACAAATGTGGACCCTGTCCATCCGGATATACTGGAAATGGCGCCCAGTGTGTGGGTAAGTTTACAATATTAACAGGGTAATTTAAGGATGAAGAAATTTCGTTTTCCTTTGGGAAACGAAGCTTTTAAAAAATAGTAATGAGAACGAAGTACCTATAATGATACTTGATACGTCGATTTCAGACAAAAGAAGTATCCGAAAATTAAACCCTCAATTTTTTTTTAAGCACCCGTAATTTTTACAGCGCAGTAGAACACTTTGAAGTAGCTGCAAACCTCTTAGTTTCCTTTATTCCAGCCTTTTTTGGAACGAAATCCACTTAAGACATTTCTTGACGTAAATGAGGGCTGGATACAGTTGTTTTCTCGTGACAGCACTCGTAAAATCTTGAGGCTGCAGTAAAATTATTCAAAGATGTCGTTTCAGTATAATTCGTGTTTTGAAGGTATAAGTTTACTCTAGCAATGTTTCAGCGAAGTGTCTGAAATTTTTGTCCGAAATTCAAATGGACGAAATTTGTTTGCAAGGAATAATTTAGGACTGTCGAGGTGAAATTACCGACAATTTCCCATACCTCTAACACTTTCTTGTTTCACATCCTCTTCAGTTCTCGATTTTGATGTGACCTCCGTTATTTAGTCGCTTACAAATGATTTCCGTTTCTCTCCATTTTCTAGACTTTGATGAATGTCAAAATAATTCGTCCAACAACTGTGAACAGCGTTGTGTCAATTTACCGGCTTCGTTCTTCTGTGACTGTCGCGATGGATACGAGCTTAACGCCGATGGTCATAGCTGTGATGGTAAGAAATTTGCTGGATAGGGTTTATAACGTCAGCTGCCTTTTCAGAAACTTCTTATAGGCAAAGCTCTTTAGCCGCGGCGGTACATGAAGCGGGGCTAGCTTCATCGATCTTATGATCATTTTCAAAACAATGTGCGGTGTTTCTCAGTTCTCTAGCGTCCCTAGTCAAAATTTACCTAAAGGCACTTCCGGCTTTGGGCGTGGTCTAAAGCAAGGATAAAATATAAGATCTACTCTTTCTTGCTTCAAGAAAAAGCGGTGGGAAAAAATTGAAGGTATCCCTTTCTTAGTTTTTTTTTTCAATACAGGCTTAACTTGTTACCGACAGGACGAGTTTAAGAAAAAGCCTTGTGTTCCTGTCAAAAAACTCTTTTACTATGTAATTTAGAACTTGCAAAGGATAAGTTACCGTTGCAAACTTACTGTGAAATAATTAACCATACATTTTATTTACCAACCATTTTTTAAATAGATATTAATGAATGCGAACCTTCAAATGATTGCATGCAGAAGTGTGCCAACAGTATAGGAAGCTACAATTGTTCATGTGACGAGTTTTTCAAACCTGATCCCACTGACTGGAGAAAATGTTTGGGTGAGTCTGATTTCTGCTTAAATATATTTCCTTGTTTTCTGAAATAGTATCTATGAATGAAAGTAGTAGTATGATAAAAGGCAAGATTTTTAATATAGATATCATTTAGCCGAATGACACTTGAGAGGCGATTGTGAGTAACAATACAACTTCCCCTCATAATGCAATTCGTTTTATCAACTGGGTAATTAATAATGTGAATTGGCCACCGTAAAGAGATTCGAAAGCTGATGTTTCAATCGTTAGCCCTTCGTCGTTGCTCAGACGAAGGGCTAACGCTCGAAAAGTCCGCTTTGGAATCTCTTTTACGGTGGCCAATTCACATCAGTATATACACACTAAGTGATCTTGGTGTTTTATGCAATCTGATTGGTTCGCTATCTCTGGCTAATAAGCATTATTCACCCCCTACCGAGTGAATAATGCGTAAGCCAAACAAAAATAAAGCATACTTTTGATTCACACTGATTTGAACGGTGTTTTTGAAAGGTTTATTCGAAGATTGACTATGGATTTTCCATGTTCAAAGATTCTGTAAATAGTTTCGCGAATGCGCGCATGCTTTGTACCGCTTGCACGTTTTCCACGCATGAATTGGGAGGTCAATTAAATTGATTTTTATTGGTTTCCTTCTGAAAATGTTGTTGAGATCACTTCCTGTGTATATACTAAAGCAATTATTCTTCTCAATCTCGGTGAATAGTGGCAGAATATATTTATCTCGCCGCTTCGCGGCTCGGTAAATATTCTGCCACTATTCACTTCGATTTCAAAGAATAATAGTTAATTATCAGCCCAGTTGATTAAATCAAATTATCTTGTAATACTGCAGCACAGTTTCTTGTTTGATGATTTCATTAACTCTTCATTACAGCCACAAACCCTTGTTCATCTGGTCATGGTTGTCAGCATGTCTGCTTCAAAGGAAACGATAACCAAGCAACGTGCACCTGTTATGCTAATTACGAGTTGGAAAGCGAAGGAAAGATTTGCAGAGGTACTTGATAGCTTTGTTTTTAACTGAGTAATAGTTTTTGGAATGACGCTCCTGCAAATAAAATGATTCATAAGATGGCGGAAGCTCAAGGCCTAATCGTGAGGAAATCTTGAGCTTTTTCCTGGATTTTTTAATAAGCAGTACTCAATAAAAGATAGACCTGTTCGATTACCGTGACTGTGTGTAGTGTGAGAGTTTTGATGCAGTGCGATGGCTCACGACAGCTGAGGTTTGTAGTTTCCGATTGTAATTACTGAAGGAAATCGCTGCAGTCTGGTGTATAAAATCCCAAACACTCAGAGAATAAGAACATGATTACTTAATTCCTTCGGATCGGAAAAATTATTGATAATGTTTTCTTTATCAAACCTAATCATCGGGAGCTCGAGATTGCTATTGCGTGCTAGTTGAGAAGGACACACTGGGTCTGAGCCAGTCATCACGCATTGAGATCGAGAGCAAATAATTTAATTGTTTTAGTATAAATCCACTAGTAAAACCTGTTCAAAGACACTAATCAATATCAATCGTTCACTCACTTCCTAAAACAGAAAAGATAGTGAGAAGAGTACGTAGCCAATGAAAGAACGACATCTGTGATTGAACCCTATTAAATTTATACTACTATTAAATTTTATAATATTCAAAACTGGAGAATATCCAAGAATATAATGAGTTAACGATACAAAAAGATCATCAAATAGTAGCTGCTGAGATGGAATATCAAGCACCGTACGGGTATTGAAATTATCATCTACCATCAAAATTTCTATTTTCATTTTGAAAGACATCAACGAATGTGATCCAGATAATCCTCGCCATCGCTGCAGCCAGATTTGTGAAAATATAGCAGGAAGTTATGAATGTTTCTGTGAGGATGGATTTGAATTGAACAAAGATGGTTACCAATGTGAAGGTATTGATCTTGTATTCGTTAGTCTAATTTCATTACTTTTGATATGACGATTTATGTTTAACAACTGAAACTCCCTTTTGCCAGATCGCGAAGAACGAAAGATGTGGAAATTGTAGCAGCATAAATTTACCTTATAAATGCTGTACTGGTACGCATTAAATGCCGCTGAGATGTTGACAGACTGTGTCGAGGAGGCCTGAATCGCGATGTCGGTGCAAAAATGCTAAAGCTTTAGCTTAACTTCATCAGTGTTTCGATGAAAAAGAAAAGATCACAGCTTATATTAAATAAGCGTGTCCTACCGTTTTCGTTTGTTTTGATTATTCTACAAGCTCTTAGTAACGATGTCAATATTAATCGTCCAAATTTTCAAACTTTCACATGCTGCATTAATTTAAGAACAAAGGCAAGAGCTGTGAAAGTCAACCATGATCTCCTTCACATCGTTTTACAGGTAAATCAGAACAAAACAAGATCACTATTGAACCTTTCTCACTGAAATCCAGGCGAAAAGATAGTGTGACATCCTCGTGTTGTTCGTGGCGCAATGCACTGTGGTCAATTGCAATGCATTCTGGTAAAAAATGATGAATTTGAGAATTCGAACTCCCTTCTATATATTCTTCTTAAATCCTAATTATGTTGCTGCTCGCTCGCTCCGCTCGCTCCGCAGCAATGAATGTGTCGAGCCTACAGGTCAGTTTTAAGCTGCCTCAGAATGAAACTGAAATTCCTCCATTAGCGCGGTCAATTTATGAACCGTTTCGGTATATTACTTTTAATAAGACGATTGAACTGATGGAAGAAGAGATAGAAATGAAAATCTTTCTTTATTTGTTGTATTCTTTTCCTCAGATGTTAATGAATGCCTGGATGGAGACTTGTACAACTGTACGGATGAGTTCCACAAGTGCATCAACACTCGCGGCTCGTACAAGTGCGAATGTGAGCAAGATCTGTATTTTATTGATGGCAAATGCAGAGGTAATCAGCGGTAAATTAGTTTAAAGTAGTGAGATTAGGAAATAATTTCACTTGTGTTTTGTCATAATTCTTAAATTTCCCAATTCTTTAGGCGACGATATATAATTGTCAGAATTTTGACAAAAACCTAATTTTACGAACACGCCAATTGATTACCTTTCAATACCTTGGTTGCCAAATTACGCTTTCAATATCATGGGCGTTTAAATTGCTTATTAAATCGTAAAATTTAGCACAAAAGGTTGCGATGGCAATTTTGTAATTTCTTTGTTTTTCCCGCTGAAATTTCGCCCCGAAATTAAAGAGCAATTTCTCATATTAATTAAAGTAATGTTCAGTTCAGTGTTAGAAAAAATCGGAAAGGGCTATTTCCAAGTTGCCTTTTGCCTCCATGTCAAAAGGAGTATCAGTGTGAAAACATTGATATGATAAATCTGTTCCGCCTACCGGTTCGTTTTCATGCAAATCAAACTTATTTTCTTAAGAAAGATTTTGTTCTAGAACTCGTTTTGAATTAGAGGCACAAAGTAACTCGGAGATGGCCAATTGCTTGCTTCTCTACACTCCCGCTGTGGTTGAATTTGCTCAGAGCACTTTTCACCTATTGAGTGTCGAAATTAATTCGTAATTACTTTGGCTTTGCATTCAGGCTAATACAAGTGATTGGTTTAACAAACTGCGGGCAACTTTCTCGACCAATCAGAACTTAAATCAAACCCGATCAAACGCTTTTTTCCGCCCTTTGCAGAAAGAAATTAAACATGTAGCTGGCTTGAGGTTTGAATGGGTACACTTTGTGTCTTTTGTGAATGTGCAAAGTTACGTTTTTGACTTTAAAAGAAATACAAACACTTGCACAGGAAATTCCGGCTTCATTGATTTTACAACCCTTTATCAAAACCTCACTAAAAGAACTTTGTGACTGAAAAACACGCTCTCTCATAATTTGCATTCTAGTATCGCACTCGGTAATTCAATTTCTTAAGTAAGAGGCCAACATTGTCATATGTCTCAGTCTTCCTCAATCTTGGACAGTGGTTGCTGAAATACAAAACAAAACAATGCCTTTAAAATATTTGTTTAGGTCTGGAGAAGAATCAGACGGCTCCCAAACCAGTGCTACCTGAGCCGCGTTTGCCGTCAAATAAAGAGAAGGAAGAAGCTGTGCAGTTCATAATTCCACCGAAAAGCGATGTAAGTAATATAACACGTTTTGTACCCCTCACTAATAGAAATGAAAATAAACACAAACAGTTTTAAGTCAATCACAATCGGCTCTTGAAAGCACAAGCTTGTCGAAGAGTTGTTTTCGATAACTGTTGGATAAATTTCACCTCGAGATTTCTATCAACTGTACGAGGTATTTACAAGGCATAAACAAATGTATATATCGTCAAGAGGTACTTTTATCTTCATTTTTGCAGTTTGAATGGGATTTTGAAAAGGATCAGTCATTCAAAGACAAAATGGCGTTTGTAACAACGGATTTCTGCACTAAGAACAGGACAAGATGTGCCCTGAAGGATGCCAGGCGAAAAAGGTTATCACTGATTCTTCACCGAGTCTCAGAACTACTAAAGAGGTCCACTTCTAAATAAGACACATAACAGGGGGTGGCGGTGGGGGGAACGCAGTAAAGTTTCCTTCGAGGAGGATATCCTTTACTGGAAAGGGAACCCTTTCATACAGTAGTCATAGATGATATGGTGCCCTTTCAATCACCTCACAAACTTTTGCATTGAGAAACCATTTGAAACGCCTCCATGCATCTGTTGTTAGCTTAAATGTGTTGACCTTTATAGGTTTAATTGAACCGGTGAAATCTCTTTTGATGCGAGCAAGGGCTTACTATACGAATTCTGTGAATTGTACTAAAAGCACTGTTTGCTGTTTACAACTAGTAGCAAATCATTCATTTACTGACATTTG
>JAHPZR010023043.1:0-22330 GCA_019787425.1 Platygyra sinensis | reverse complement strand
AGCTATAACTTTTCTGGTGAAAAAACCAATAACCAAGGTTTCCTGAAATATAAATATTTTGACCAAATGATATATACCAGTGGCCATTTATCCTAGTCGAAGTTGGCCCTTATTTGTTCCTTGGCAAGTGACACAAATGGCGGCTGTACAAATACCCTTCGTTAAAAAGCTGTAAACAAAACTTCAAGAAACTTACAACACGATTTTAAAGTATAAGAATGAAATAACAATTGTGCCAAGTTTCGTTTTCATAGGATTTTTTTTACGCCCCTGATGTTTTCGTAAAGAAGCGTGAAATTTGAAGATTTTAAGTTGCGAAAACCGCCAATATATGCAAATTTCGAACTTTCTTAAATTTTGGCCGCAAAATAAATCGTTGGAACTTTAAACTATTTTTCGTTGAATAAGTTCACCCAAAGGTATGTTTTGGCGAAATAAAAGAAAAATCGATTATTCGCCGGTGTCTTCCGATTCTCGACATTCTCAGAAAGTCACTCTTAAGTAACAGATTAACAAGAACTGGATAAAAAATAAAATAAAAGAGGCATCATTGCTCAAATTACTCAGCTACAATGACTCGAATGAGTCGCTCAAAAAGTAATTTATTTATTTGCAATCTTAGAAACGACACAACGCAGTCATCTCTTATCTGCTGTATACATGAATTCAAGTTTCCTTGGATTTGTTACCTCTGAAAGTAATGTTATTATTTTATGTTTAACATGAATTTCCGGAAACGATTTGCAACCAAAGCAGTTGTCAATGTTTTCTGATTGCGTTCATTATCAATTTTCAACACCTCCCACTTAGCAACATCCGTTGGACTTTGTCGCCTTCACCGAAAAAAAAAGTAATAGAAGCTGAAAGCAAAACCATACATATTAAAATTATCATTTTATTTTCTTACTTTGCCGATTTATTATATATCACCAACGTTTCGCTGCCAAATGCCGGCCGGCTTTATAGAGGATATTACACGGTGAGGAGAGGATATCATCGTTCGAGTGGCATTCTGTGATAGATAGTGAGTAGTGTAGTTGTGTGCGCAAGAGGCCGCTTCTTGGCGCTTTTGAGGTGTGTGTTAAGAGGATTTAGATAAAGTTTTGAACGACTAGTAGAATTATACTAAAACAGTTAGATTATTCGCTCTCGATATCTATGCGTAACAGTTGACTCGGGCGCGTCCTCCGGAACTTTCACGGGTTAGAAATGTCGAGCTCATAATCTAATTGTTTAATAGGAACACGAATGGAAGTTTGGGAGAACGATTATTATTTGGCAAAGTACCATTTCGTTTCGCATCGTTTCGTTTCGCAAATTACCGTAAGCCGTTAAGAATCGTAAACGCAGTAGTTACGTTGATTGCCGGAAGTTCGGATCGATTGACTGAAATCTGTTTTCTCCAAACTAAAGCTACTCATTTTGAGAGAATGATAACAACTGTGGATGAAGTCAACAGCGATAAAACAAAGGTACCGGAAGAATTTATTTCTCGTAGTGTTTGCTTGATTGTTTTACTCCCAAACTCGATGAGTAAACTGATTCACAATTGATGTAAGCTTACATGTAAGCTTCTGGTTAAGACTGTATAGAAGAATACGTATATGCAAACGAGCAATTGGGTCCTTGTTTTTATGTTCTCTGTTTGTCAGCTCTGAAATTATACTAACACAATTATTCGCCTCAGGCTCGGTTAATATTGTCGAAAAATCCCTATTATTGTACAATGTTAACTTATATTAATACAAGAGTACTGATAAAACATACATAGTTACTATAACACTAGCACTAGCATTTTACACTATTTCCCTTATTATCATTTAGAGGAAGAGAAATGAGAAGGAGGCGAGGAGGAACTTTGAGCTGTAAAATCGATTGATTAATTAATTAATTAATCATTTCGATTTTACACTTGTATTTTCTTTTTAATTTTGTTAATAAAATCAACGACCTGTAGTGGTGATGAGTTATTTTGGAGCTTACATTTATAAATATAATAGCGCAAGAAGAGAAGAGTATAATTCGATTTCTTTGTTAGCGTGTTTGATGCAGGGAACAAGCCAAAGAGAACATCTTCGGCATTTAAAATAAAATAAGAATTATTAGTAGCATTAAACCATTGTAGTACTTTTTGAGTAAAGAATTTTGTGAACTGGCACTCAATAAAGGTGTGATCTATGGAGTCTGATTTCCCGCAATAAACGCAATTACTATCTGGTTTGATGTTAATTCGGAATAATTCCTTCTTTGTGACAACAACGCTGTGAATGAATTTAAAGTGGAATTCTATTAACTTGTTTTCTTTGCATACTTTTCGAACCGATCTAAATATCTTTCCCCAGTTTGTTTTGTTTTCTGTAAGTGTTTTATTCCATCGCCTTGGGCCTGAATGCTGATCATTATATTTACTTTGAGTAATTAGCCAATAAAAGTCTTTCGACTTTGCCTTAAGCAAATTTATATTTACATTTTTCAGCTAGACTGAAAGATTCCAATGTTTCTTCTAATATATCGATTCTTTTGCTTTATCTATCTATGGAGCTAGGATTGTATCCTCAAGCTAAGAATACCATTGTTAACAATCCCAATCGAGTAATAGTACAGCACTTTTGCAACAACTACACTGAACATTGTCACCTCATGGTTTCTAGCAACTTTAAAAGTGACGTAAAACGGAAACTCATTCATGGTGCCTTTCTGGAAACGAAGCGAATCGACAGTTTAGTCCTGGGTTGTTTGTGCTCCAACGACTAAATTGGCGAGTAGCTTGGTTATGCAAAAACATATTTTTTTCTCTAAGGCGAACAATGGTTTTAGTTAAAATTATAAATTCATAGGGGGGCTCCTTCAACGCTAGGCCGGATGTATGGCCCAGGCAATGAGCTTTCTGCTGGTGGTGGCGGTGGGGGAGGGGGTTTTGGGGGTGGAGGTCAGATCACCTTTTGTCCGCTGGGACTGTCTTCGAATTCGAGTCAAGTGCAGGGATTTTTTTTGCGAATACGGTCAGATATATAAATCCCATCTGGTTCGGGCAAATTTCATATTTTACTAATTTTGAGCTTTTGAATTATCGTTTCCATGCATGGTAATATCGTTCGCCCAAAGAAATACATTGTACGACAGTTTAATTTATCTCCTATTTTTTTGATAACGGCAGGATTACGGAAAGACTGGCAAAACAGCTGTCTTGTATTTTCAAGGGAAAGCCAAGTATTAAGACACCTGAAAACCACTTAATAATCGTTCTAAAACAGAACGCATGCTCTGTGATTTTTAAGAGAGGTTAAACTTGGTACAAATTTAACCACAGTCACACTTACAATGTAGGTTACATTCATCACACATTTGAGGCAAAAAAAAGGATATCGGACTATATCAGCAACTGAAGCACGTTTATTTGTTTCGATTTAATAAAATGTGAATCGAGATACACATAGCATTTTGTTATTCCTAGTCTTAAACGCAGCAAATCAATTCCAGTTACTATAATCAGTCTTATACAATTAATGTCTGTCTTAATTATTTTACACTTTCAACTGGCATGAAGTATGGTTTATAGCGAGTAACTATAATCATTTTATTTTTATTTCCAATTATTCACGCCAAATGCAACAGAAAGTCTAAGTAACAATTTCTTTTCCATATTTCTACTTAATCGCACAACGTTACTTAACGGTTGAATAAAGCCGTTTCTCTGTAAACATATTCTTTTAAGCTGTTAAATAACTGTCTTATTTTGCGCAGATGTAGTCACAACAAGTAGGAATTTTATAACTTTTGCGGACAGATTTGCAATTATCTTGCAGTCTTCCGGAGGGCAACTGATTATGGCAACTAACATAATAATAAATGAAAGTTAAAACTGATCTTTGTTCAAACTTGCACTGCAGGTCCCAGGACTCGTCAGGACGAATGCAATTTCCTTTGATTACGCTTTCAAAAGGATCTTTTCCAAGGGTTTCGAGGCAAAATTGAAAGTTTGACTCAGCTTCCTTACGATTTTTTGGGATAACTGAAAAGAAAAAGACAAACGTAAGCGTTATCCTTAGGCATTACGTCAGGATCTCAGACGGGTGAGCCTGGAGGTTGTGGAATCAGGAACGGGAGGGAAGAGGAGAGGGGGGAGGGTTCGTCAAAGGAAGGGGTGTTTTCGAATGTGTATACTAGAGACCAAAGAGAAAACCTTGCATAACTGCAGGGTTTTCTTTATTCAGACACTCTAGGGGAATATTTTCTCCTTAGTCTTCTTGGTATTTTTTTAATACATATGCATTGTAAGCCTTGCTATCGGACCGAGGCCTGGTCGGGAGGGGCGAGGAGGGTGAAAGCGTATGCCTACAATATTTCAGTGTTCCAAAAGTTGCCTAACATTCGTATAAACTATTTTTACATTGGTATAAACTTTGTTGTATACTCATGAGTGAGGAGAATTTCTCGTTAGTAAACTGTGATTAAAGAAATTCTTTGTCAATAAATTCGCCTTGTGGTTTTTTGCTGTGAAACTTTCGGTTAAAGTCCGTCCAGGATATTGATCAAAGTTTCGAAGTAAAGTTCAGAAAATAACATCATGAAGGAAAATTGTTTGCATTTTGCTTGACTAAACCCTAACGAGATATGGTCTTCTGGTCTATCTGCGTCAGCAACACATCATGTCTACTTACTGGCAGTTTCATTGGCTGGGTCCATTTTGGTGTGTTCAGTTTTGTAAATGGGTAATGCTTTGCAAAAGTCTAAGGTCTCCTTTGTAAGAAGAAGTCTGTTAGCCTTTCCATGTATCATCACTGCATACGACTCTGATACGACAGGTAGATCGTCAGCCAAAGACGATGCCTGCAGAATGGAAAGAGGTTGAACAAATTGAATCCATTAGTTGAGCAATTTAAAGTGCCGTATAATTAATTCTGCGCAGCCAGTTTTTCTTTGCTAGTAACGGCAAATACTTGCCTACAGTATATCATTTGTTTAAGGTGAAATTTTACGATCAACAGGCTGGTTTTAAATGATAAGTTGGAAGCCATTTATCCCATTTTCACTCAAAGTAAACAGAACTTTGAAATAAGGAGCCAGTACTGGAAGTAGCATGATAACCCTTATGGCGTTATTCCTAGGTTTAATTTCTCTTTGTTTTTGTTTTGATGGGATTCATGTCAAGATCTTATGTAAAGCTTGGGTAAATAATTCCCAAAAGAATGTGATACAATTTAATATGACGTTTAATTTATTGAGCCACCAGTTTTTTTACTTCCCTCCACAATGGCAAGGCACGATTGACTGAGGGAAACGGTGAAGAAACCCGGTAAACACCAAAGAAGCAAACAAACTGGCTGAGATTTTTGTTGGAAGGCCCTTGACCCTGCATATATTTGGCTTCATGCTCATTTACTATGCATGCATTCATGATGATCGTCGCTTCCATCGGCTAGTCTCATGAGTCTACATAAGCATGTGACTTTTGTATTTTGCCAGGCTTTTATTCAGGATCAACCCCCAAAATAGCCATCAAAAACATACAACAAAGAAATTTGTAAGAATAATTAGCTATGGGTAGAGCTAGAGTATTTACCTGCTCGAGATCCGCTTTCAGTTGGGCTGGTGGCGAAACAGATAAGTCCAATTCTGAGATGTAGCAAACCTTTCGAGACAGAATCTTGGTAACAGTGAGACGCTGTAGATGCAAAATGTATAGAAGTCAACACTGGAGGTCTTTCCAAGCAGGGGATATTTAATTTTTTAGACAAGGTTTTGGTACCATGCAAGATACCGGTTCAAAGCAGAATTTAAGCGAAGGGTTTCCAATTTTTAATAGTTCCACTAAGCGGATGATAAATTTTACTAGACAACTTAACAAACTCTGAATACAGCCGTCAAAATTTACCTTTTTAAAGTCATGGTAAAAATCAGCGCCCTCCACGTTGTTGTGGGCAGGAACTCGGAAAACTTCGACTTCTTTGTCTTCATTGACTTCGATTCTCTCTGTGAATTTTGTTCCGCTCTCTTCAAGTGCCATTTGATAGCGAGCAACCTAAAGAAATAATCAATCCATTATTGAATTCTTGAAGCGACTAGCGGGTTCCATGTTCAAATAATCAATTCATTGTTGCACTCTTGAAATGATTAGTGGGTTCAATATTCAAATAATCAATTCATTGATGTAATCTTGAGGGGTACACTTCACTTGGTTTGACTATAAAAATAAAAACAAACCCGAGGGCTGTTCGGCTCCAAGTGACCTTATTTACTCATTTCCAGGGTGGCTGCTATCTCACCCAATCGTATCAAACTTTTGGTTAGGATTTTGGCTGGACAATACACTCTTTGTAAGTCAAGCTTTCGCTCCTTTAATGCCCTTATCTATTGTTTGACCGAAAGGGTTTCTATTGTTCGCAAACAAAGAAGTACATTGTATTATTTACTCGTTACTGGCTACTTCTAAATTAAAAAAAACAAACAAACAAAAGATTGACTGTCTTAGTTTAGGACGAGAGCGCGAAGTTCGATGGTTATCTTATGAAAGCCAGATCAGAGAATGACAGTGCGATCAAATATTCTCAGTCTTTGATGACCTTCAGTGACAATTTAGCAACCTACGATTCTGTTCCACATCAAACTCCCAATGTTTAAGCTCAAACTCAGTTCTTAAAAAAATACCTTACCGCTATCACGTCATTTATGAATATAAAACATAACAGTGCTTGTAAAATAAGAAATTTCAGGTAAGCTTATTTCTCCCACCAGATCTGTGGTGCAGAAATATCTAATGCTCCCCAACACGATTTAAAGAATGTTTATGCTTACTATTGGCCTTTCAACCTGAAGCCTTCGAAACTGGCGAGAGATGGCGCAAAATTTTCCCGGAAATTTTTACGAAAATCTTGGAAACAATCGAGAATCCAAAAGGCGAACAATTCCGGCCACCGTTAAGTTCCTAGCCTCCCACGCAGACGTTCTCGGACATTCTGTTTGAAAAATCAAATGAACAGGAATTTCCCGCTAATGAATGTACAAATATTTAAGTATCATATAACCCGCGAGGTTGTCTTTTTTTTTTTTTTTTTTTTTCCTGAGAATGCTATCACTTAGACTCGCTACTGGAAATCGGCCCAGAAATGCAAAGCGGAGCTTTCAGCTGAGAAAGGAAAGTGCCCAGCCATTTACCTCCATAATTATGCACCCTTTTACGCCAATGTTCCTCTTCAGGGGGATCTAACTTTGTCTTGAGGGGATATTGAATACTTTATCAGCTAATAACGACTAACGATAATGAAATTTTTCAGCAGAGCACAAAACAGTCTACGTGTACATTCACAAAATGAAAGAAAAACTAACCTCTCCATGTGTGAAGGGCAGAAGGCATAAATACGCCAGGCCGAAAACTGCAATTGCGAAGATCTGGAAAGGGAAACCAGGAAAGTAAGTAGAATGGAGCATTAATTACCTACTAGAAGAAACGTAAATTAACACAGTTTACCTTCATGGTGAGACGCTAGCAGTCGCTGTGGTGGGCTGACTAAATAGGTAATGAGCAGAAGAACGCACAACGGCACTGCTTGAAATTTCAGCGCTCGCGAAGTTATGAGACTTTCTGAGTGAGCTTCCATTTTATAGGTCCTTCAAGTAAACATACAGTACAGCCCAAAAATAATGATTGACAGATGAGATTTATTGGATTATTTTATTGCTGAAGGAAGTGAAAGTGATCCTTTGCTGAAACGATCATGAGATACGAAACAAGGAAGCTGAAGCAGAGAAAGTGGCCTCTGTTGTTTATGTTAGTTGCCAGACTTAAAATTGAAGCAGGCATATCAATTACCACCAAACGAGACATGCAAATAATGGACATTTCCCTTTGTCAGGTACGATTGCAAACACGTTTTGTTATTCAAACAAATCTCTACGTTTTACCCTTTAAAGAAACTGAAAAATTATCAACGCGACTTATTTATTTATTTATTATTATTTTGTTTTTTTTTTTTTTTGAAATTTAGCTGTAAAGCCTCTTTTTCCAGCAAACAAATAACGCAGTGTAACACTGGTAAAACTGTACTTTAGCCTAACTGAATTGCTCGGTCCTTTGAGGTTATGCCTTGTAAGCCGGGCTTTATTGAATAAGAAGCATACATTGGGTCATTTTGTCTACTGAGGATTTTTCGCAGAAAAGCGAATTGTTTTAATTAAAAAAAAAAAAAAGCAATTGAGCGTTCTATCTATATCTGTCAGTGCATCCCAGACTGCCAGGAGTAAGGTCGTGACTTGCAAGGAAACATTTGATGGATAATCATTATCTCTTGGTTTAAGTTTAATGGATAAAAAAAATAATAATAAAAGCAAGTATATCAAATGAAAAGGCAAGAAAAGGAATTTGACCCTCTTGTTTAAACATTGCCCCCGCAAGTTTTCGTTTGATATTAATTCAACTTTACATCGAAGATTGCCTTTCTTTCCCTTTGCTTGGTGAAGCATTCTTGTGTCAGGAACCTGGCTACGTACAAAACGGCATGATTCCACTTGATAGAGCCACTTACAAAATAATACACATTTTACTTTTATCCTGTCTATTTTGGCACAGCTGTATTCGCATGTCATTCACATGCCGAGTTGTTGACAATTTTCTGTAGTACCCACGCGTCGTTTTCCCGCGGTCATTAGTTTTCGCGGATTTCTTTCGCGTCACGCGCGACGGACTAAGCGAAATAGGGACTACTCGTAGTCTATTTTCCTCATTCTTGAAGTTGCTTGAACAGATTTTACAGGCTTTGTTCCGCCCTCATGGCCATTCTTTTGCTGTATTAATATAAAGCTAGTGATGTAAGCATGGCCTCATGCTTGTCTCGCTTACCGAGAAAACAATACAGTTTTTAAGTTCTTGGCTTCGGTTTTAGTGGGCACCACAGAACCGTGATGCAGCTGGGCCGGGTTACGAGGCATTTGGTGCTATAAAACAGCAGCCTATTCAGTTATTCTATTTCAATCTATTTAATTTGATGTCTCGGTATTTTACATCTAGTCAAGACGTTTTGTGCATTGCATGGATTAATTAAATCTCTTTTATTTTGGATACTTGTTGAATTTCTGTCTCTTTGCCTATTGAGAATGCACAGGGAAGTTTGCAAAGTGGATATTTTAGTTTGTTTATGGACTAAGCACACGTTGAGGACATGACCTCGTATCAGGGATGTGATGTATATAGATATCATCAAGGCATGCAGCCAAGAAAGGATAAATAATTTGAACTTTGTGACCTACATTTAGCAACTACTGACAAGTGCAAATTGACAGTTCCGTCTCGCTATATATCGGCACCTCTTTCTCCCTTTCTATATGTATACTTTCTTTTAAAATGGTAAAGTTTCAATCTACAGGGATGGTATGAGTGAAGTCAGCTTCCTAAGTAGACAGCTATAACATTTTGTTCGCTCAAAACCAATGCGTTTTGTTTGCACAGCTAGTGTTTCGTAAAAAAGTTGAGTCTAAAGATTGTCTTGAAAGTGGTTACCGTAGCTAAGGTTTTTGTTTACTGTAGTTTCAGAGGTAAAGTGACAAACAGTTCTTTGATCCGGCCACATTGGTTCTCCTTCAAAACGAACTACCCATGCTTATTATTACCAAATTACAAGTTCGTAAAACTTTGAACATCCATCTTGTATTAATTGTACGACTATCGATTAACACTATATGCAAACTTTAAGCCAAATCTGTGAGATACCGGACGGGACCGACAATAAAAGTCTTGTTACATGGAGTCCATTACATGCCCGCGCGGAGAAATTCCTCATGCTATTTTAGCATCAAAACGAGGAAGAAATTTCGTACCTTCAAGCTAGAGGCCATGTATTGTCCTTTTTATTACATAAACACCAATGGAATACCAAACTATTTATCCTCACTGCGAAAGACGGCACATATTTTGTAAGCACAGTAGGGGTATTCTTTTCAATTGTAAAGATGACAGGCTATTTCCACGTGTAGAGATACCATGTTTTCGCACGAAAGCTAACGTGGTATTCTAAAATGACATTCGTGTTGATATAATAAAGAACAGTTATTCTCAGCACCCCACAGAGACAGATTTGGCTAGTCTTTCAAAATATGTAAGCCACTTTAATGAAATGAGGAGGCACTACGCACAGACACGTGTTTGACGCGTACGAAGTTTTTGTTGGCTTGCGTTTTAGTTGGCACCACAGAACATGCAGTTGAGTCGGGATTATGACGAATTTGATGCTATAAAACAATAGCCTATCCTGTTATTCTATGCACGGTCTATCTATTTAACTTGATGTCTCAGTATTTTAAATCTAGTCAAGACTTTCTGTGCACTACATGGATAAATCTCCATTATTTTTGATACTTGTTGAACTTCTGCCTTTTAATTTTGCCTTTTGAGAATGCAGAAGTAAGTGTAACGCAGTCCTTTCTATATCATGCAAAGTGGATATTTTAGTTTCTTTATGGACTAAGCACGCGTCGAGGACATGACCTCGTATTAGGGATGTGATGAATATAGATATCCTCAAGCTAGCCAAGAAAGGATAAAAATTTTGAACTTTATAACATGCCGTGTCTGTTTCGCTATGGAAACCTCTTTCTCTCACTCTATAGTGTGTACTTTCTTTTGAAATAGCTATAGTAAAATTTCAATCCGCATGGATGGTATGGGTGATATCAGCTTCCTAAGTAGACCGCTTGTAAGCCGGGATTTATTGAATAAGAAGCATATATTGGGACATTAGTTTTTTTCTTCGTCTATTTTGTCTACTGAGGATTTTTGGCAGAGAAGCGAATTGCTTTAATTAAGACCAATTAAAGAAGAAAACAAAACAAAACAAAACAATTGAGGGTGCTATCTGACAGGGCATCTCAGACTGTTGAAGGAGTAAGGTCGTGACTTGCGAGGAAACATTTAATGGATTATCATTATCTCTTGGTTAAGCTTGACGGATAAAAAAAAATAATAATAATAATAATAATAATAATAATAATAATAATAATAATAATAATAATAATAATAATAATAAAAACAGACATTTAAATGAAAAGGGAAGAAGAGGAATTTGACCCTCCTGTTTAAACATTGCCCTCCCAAGTTTTCGCTTGATATCAATTCAACTTTACATCGAAGATTGCTTTTCTGTTTTTTTTTTTTTTTTTCCTTTTGCTTGGTGAAGCATTCTTCTCACGGTCGGGAATCTGGCTATATTCAAAACGACATGATCCCACTTGTTTGAGCCACTCACCAAATAATACACATTTTACTTTTTTTATCCTGTCTATTTTTTACACAGCTGTATTCGCATGCCACTCACATTCCGAGTTCTTGACAACTTTCTGTAGTACCTATGCGTCGTTTTCCTCATAAGTATGATGCTCTACGGTGCTATATAGAAACATTCCGAATGCCGTCGAATTTTCCAGGATTCCTAAACTTTTCTGGACAGATTTCACAGGCTTTGTTCTCCCTTATGGCTATTAATTTGCTGTAGTAACAGGAAGCTAGTGATGTTAGCATGGCTTCATGTTTGTCTCGCTTACCGAGAAAACAATACAGTTTTTCTTGGCTTCGGTTTTAGTGGGCACCACAGAACATGCAGCTGGGCCGGGATTACGACGCATTAAACAGCAGCCTATTCTGTTAGTCTATTTCAATCTATTTAACTTGATGTCTCAGTATTTTATATCTAGTCAAGACGTTTTGATTATTTTGGATGCTTGTTGAATTTCTGTCTTTTTGCCTGATAAGAATGCGCAAGTAAGTGTGCAAAGTGGATATTTTAGTTTCTTTATGGACTAAGCACGCCGCGTCGAGGACATGACCTCGTATTAGGGATGTGATATATATAGATATCCTCAAGCCAGCCAAGAAAGGATAGATATTAATTTTGAACTCTATGACCTACAACTAGCAACTACTGACGAGTGCAAATTGACATTTCCGTTTCGCTATGGGCATCTCTTTCTCCCTTTCTATATGTATACTTTCTTTGGAAATGGTAAAATTTCAATCTACATGAATTAGTTCTCCTTCGAAACGAACTACCCATGCTTACTTTGAACATCTATTTCGTCGGTATTAAATTATAAGACTATCAGTTAAGTCTACATGCAAATCATTAAGCCAAATCGGTGAGGTACCGGACGGGGCCGACTGCAAAAGTCTTGTTACATAAATAGAGTCCATTACATGCGCTCGCGGAGAAGTTGGTCTTTATATTTTAGCATCAACACGAGAAAGAAGTTTCGTATCTATAAGAGGTTATGTATTGTCCTTTTTTATTACATAAACACCAGTTGAATACCAAACTATTTCGCTTTGCTGCGAAAGGCGCAAGACATTAAGTAACCGCTCAATCATTATTCCCGTATCTTTTTTCACACGAAAGCTCACGTGGTATTCCAAAATGACATTTGTGTTTATATAATCATGAAAGAACGGTATTTCTCAGCAACCCACAGAGACAGATTTGGCTAATCTTTCAAAATGTAAGCCACTTTTATGAAATGAGGAAGTACTTCACACAGACACGTGTTTGACGCGTACAAAACGCACGTTCTTGCCAGCTATAATCAACATGCAACATTCCTTGACCAATTAATAAATTTTTAAAGCGCCCATGGTTGTACTTGGGCTTACCTCTGTAAATTCGCATTATTTTTCCCGCCTCACGGGTTAAAACCATTCACATCACGATTCTTTATACTAAAGTTTAGTCAAGTTTCGCTTTCAATTGAAACAAAATGGAAAAGATACTATTCAGTGACAGAGGGAGTCCAAGATCTCAAAATGGCCTTAAAGACAATTTTATTTCAATTTCTTCCGTACCTGTTTCACTTTTTATCTATAAGTTGTTAATATTCCCTTTCAGTTTGAAACATCAATTACCTATAAGTGATCGAAATGCATGTAAAGCGACGAATCACACAAAATGTGTGGTTCTAATTTTTGAAACCTCTTACACGAGGAAAAGAAAAGAATTTTAACAAGAAAGAATTTTCAAGTGCAGGCATAACATAATAATATAATTACTTTGATTGACTACTCTGGTCGTCTTTGACCTCGAAGTAGCACACCAGGAACAACATGTCAGTTACCACGTGGTCTTCGGCAGTTCCTTTTCAGCGATCCCGGAAATCCACTAAATGGATAAATAAAAGAATCACTCTCCCATTGCCACAAGACACAGCGATCCCTTCGACAAGCTAGCTAACGGGATAATTGTGTTGAAATCCTCACAAGTCTGCAGAACGCTTGAGGAAACCTCTTCTACCTACAGGACCTGCTTAGAAATGGTAAGTGAAGGTGCAGCATAAGTGTTTTGATGTTCCCTTTCGTGTTCAATACTCAGTGAACGTGTGAGTTTTTTTTTTTTTTTTTTTTTTTTTTCCTAGGATCGCAAGGCTGTATCGTTGCTTCTGTTTATGGCCTGCATCACGGCTTGCGGCTGTTGGCCTACGTACACAGTCACAGGTATATTTAGTTACCTTATTTTGTAGCATGTAACATAAACATTTGTCTAATGAGATGGTACTGTAAAGTGCAAGGCCCAGATATAGCAACCAAGTGATTACCCGAGAAAAGGAGGGTTTACTTTTGTGTTTTAGACACCTTAAAAATACCAATCCCAGCCAAACCCAGCAACTACCCGCAGCTCGTTAAATGCCGTGATGAACGCCAGGTTTGACTATACTAAAGCAACGGCTAATTAAAATATTTTCACTGTATAAGTAAGTTGGCTAGCTCTCAGTTAGGAAGTTCATGAATTGTTTTTTTTGTTTTGTTTTGTTTTTTTTTTTCTGTATGGAATATTTTGCGAATATAACTTTTATGTTTTTCCAACTTGGGTTATTTTTATAATTATGCAATTACTGTAAATGACACGTAACAATGAGTGTCACGTGTGGTGGAGATAGCTGTAATGTAAATGCGTTATCCCCTCTTACCCTCGCGCAACTAGGCGTCCATTCATTGCGAAGGCGTTTCCATTCGAATTACCACCACGTCCCTTTTTCCCTCTAACTTAAAGTGGCTCAAAACAGCTTCCAGCACTTAGATTTTGATGGACCGTTTTAAAAAATTGAGGGTACGTGGTTCTGAACCCCACCTACAGAATATTTTTAAACTTTGCCAAAAATTGTGCCTTATCATGCTTATCAAATGCTGATAATATATATCAAAAAAATTTCACCATGCTGTACTTCAGGGTGTTTTTAGCAAGTCATACTGTTGCTATGGTAGCCTATTGTGTTGCAAAAATGATAACAACGTGTTCACCAATGGTTGGGAAGTATTTTGATATCCGATGATTGTAGTATTGTTGAGCCACATTAATACGAGGATTGCAAACCGTTCGGCGTTGCGTTTTGGTGGCCCTCACCTTTAGTGGTCACTAATATTTCTAGGAGATTGAAATATTTTTTTTAAAAAATAGCTTTTTTCACGGTTAACTTTGCTCATTTGCATTGCAATTAAATCTAGCATGTTCCGAGGCAATTTCGGGCCATTTTGTAGTTTTAGCTCGAAATTGCCTCACATCCATTTTGGATTACACTGTAATGCAATGAAAAAAATTAACCGTGTAAGGGGCTATTACAATGCGACTGTGGGATGTCCTGAGCTAAGCCCTTTTACTCCAAACCTCGGTGTGAGAGCAGCTTTGTTGCCGAGTAAACTAACGCAGTCAATGCAGCCCATGTCCCGTTATTATCTACAATAGAACTCTTGGGAAATGCAAAGATCTGTAGACGGATAAATTGATCAACATGTTGCTGTCAGGGATTTTTTCTTTGTGCCCAGAAGTAGTTTATTTTAAAGACATTTCCTCTGTTACCCACGAAGCCTCCCACAAATAAGGATTTCCTTTTTTCCTTGCAGTGTCATGGTTCAACTTCTGCAATACTGGAAACCCATTTTATTTCGTCCGCTACAGTTGTCCGACACACACCTGGGCTATTGAGTGCAGTTTTCCGCTCCAAGTTAAATGTCCAGCACGGCCATATAGTCGTTACTGGGACTGTCAAGCTCGCCTAGCGCCAACTTGCTGTGACTATGTGTGCCCTTAAAACTTTGCCCAGGACTGTTCCGTGTCATCACCATGACAATATGACTGTGATCTTAATTACTGATCACAAAGTAGCCACTCAAATTAGACTAATTAGAAATTGCATTGTTGAAGAAATTAGCGATCAATATGTAGAAAAGAAAAGCAATTGAATAATATCGTGAATTTTGTAGCCTATAAAAGTATTACCATAACCTTTGTAAGTGCTTTGCGTGATTACTTTTTGGAAGAGGCGGGTCGGGAAATCTAAATAAATAAAATCAATGAGAGAATAACTTTGTATTCTATTTCACAACATTCCTATTTATACTTAGCTGAAAAAAGATACGGGAATAATGATTGACTTGCGCACTCTGTATTTGTCTCACATTTCAATTCAAGGGTCACATTTCCCTATGCGATTGACTCACTTAGCTTTTGGAAAATCTATTCTTATTCTCCCATTCTCCCAAACTCTAAAAACTAAGTGGCCACATGCCACATCCCAGGCTTCCGCCCTTTCAAAAACGTTCAACCTTTCTGCCGAGATTATTGCATCCTGCTACTAGTCGAGGTTTACTTACCCAACTGTCTTGCAAAGAGACTTAATCTCCCAGTCAAATAAGTTTCTTGAGTGAAGATGACAGTTTGATTACTTGTCATTCCTTTATACTTTTGTATTAAAAGATATTTCTTAAATAAAACGGTAAAACGAACAATAATATCCGACTTTTCAGAGTAGTCATAACTCCATTATCAAGGAAAACGTAACAGCTCACGCAAATTACAACTTAGTTAACTTATTAATTAATTCATTAATTTATTGGTTAATTAAAGCAATTAGGTGCGAAGAATTAACACACCAGAGTGCGAAGATAATAAAAATATTTTAGCCCAAACGGATTCCGACTGCATGCTGAGATTTGGCTTTAAGCCCCTCATAAAAAGCATTACGTACACGAAACAGTCAAATTTGTTTTTGTATTTTTTAAGCACTTTGAAACGCTTTGGCAGGTCCTGAGGCATCGCACCAAAAGGTACGTTCTTGTAGTGTTTGGCAAGGACGGATGATTGTTGTTTTTGCCCTTTAACACGATTAGGTAAATGTACTCGTGTGTAGCTTACATAACCTCCATCGAACGGGATAACATCATCATGGGCAAGGGACGATTCGTCCGGACCTCCTAAAGCTTTTTGAAGTGCTTAAGAAATGCAGAAACAAGTTAGAGTATGGGTCTTAAGCCCTGGTCAAACGGCTCATGATAGTCGATGATAGTCGATGATAGTCGATGATAGTTGAGCGCGCGCTTCCGTTTGACCACCAACTATCATGCACTATCATCGACTATATATATCTTATTAGACGTTTTGTTGTGTAGTATCGCTCAGTATTTTTACGACACTGGGCGAAAAAACAGATTTGACGTCAGACAAATGCAGTCCAAATGTGGTTCAAATATGATATTTGTCACATTTGTTGGTATTTGACTTAAAGACAAATATGACATTTGTCCTGAAGATAAATAGGATAATTGTGCATTTGCTTCTGAGTGTAAATGTGGACAAATGTGGTGTAAATCTGAGTTAAATATCGTGATTTGTCCTGGTCTAAACACGGACAAATGCGTTAAAGATAACATTTGTAAGGACAAATTCAGGACAAATGCTGAGCAAATAGTATCTTTGTCATGGATTAATCCAAAATTCTCTTCCCTTTCATGGACCCTGTTGTAAATTTGTAGAAAATTGCTTTTTCGATTATATTATTTCATTATTAGGGCTGCAAATACCCAATAATACACTGCATTAAATAAAATATCAGAAATTTCATGTTTCAGTAGTATAGCGGTGTTTCTTGTTTACAAACATTAACATCATATCGAATTTGCCAGCCACTGAACAATAGCATGCATTGTTTCAACAGCTAATGAACCTCTGGTTGCCACATTAATGACATTAGGTGGCATAACGAGAAATATTGCTATTTTAAAATGGAATTCAAATGTACTTTGATTAACACAATCCTCTCATGTCTAATAATCTCACGCCTGCAGTCCTGACTACATCAACACACATAAATGTACAGTAAATGACATATTTATTTAACAATTCTCCTTTTTCTATACAAACAAACCCATTTCTGTTAAACAAATTAACATTTAATAAATGAATATATTTAGTCAGCCTATGTACACTCATATACAATATATACAGAATAAAACCTCAAAAATGGGGCAAGGCTACAAGGTGACTTACATGTATACAGGCTGGAAGTAATATGCTGTTTGATAAAAATAACGTGGATTTTAAATATATGTATTCAGTCTAAATAAGTTGAAACAAAACAAGGTAATGATCCTTTTTTGGATTTGTTATCCCTGAATATTTTATGCAATGAAATATTGAAAAGCTGTGATAAAAAGTTCTTAAAAATTGTGTCACTTTTAAATTACCATATGCCTATAGAGGTATCTCACATAAAAGGGATGTAAAACATCCAGTTTCATCTGACTGTAGACATAATATTATGCTAACCCCATATCAAATTAAAACTTAGAGCTGGCTATCAAACTATACCAAGGACTTTCACAGGATTTAAGAACTGATATGAAGTGATAGTACAAAAATCACTCTCAGAGAAAAAAAATCTTTTGAAATAAAAATTTGCAGACATGAATGGTAAATTAGCTACTGTCCAAACTTTGAGGGAGACTCTCTTTTAGGGCCTGATTAGGGCCTGATTACATGAGCCGGGCTAGCCGGTTAGCGGGCTGGTGTCAGTTTGCCGGGATCTCTGCACGTTTGTTAAATGCAACAAAAATCAACTCCGCTATTACATGACAACCGGGCCAGCCCGGTTAGCCAGATCCCGTATCGCGGTGCCAGGATCCTGGCTAACCGGGTGAGATTTTCCATGTAATCACATTGGTGGGCTATTAAGCCAATGAGAGTGCAAAATCAAGCTCGCTCCGGTTTCCCACGGTTCATCACATCAGCCATCAACTGATCAACCGGGCTGGCTTGCCTCATGTAATACCGGCCTGAAAGTCATCTCGGCACACCGAAGCAGCCCAGCTAACCGGGCCAGCCCGGCTCATGTAATCAGGCCCTTACTCAGCTGTCAAAACATGATTTAGATGCTTGCATAGACAAGCCCTATATGGCAAAAAAAATTGACAATTTTGGTACAGAGTTTTTGGTGTAGATTGATAGCCAGTTTTACTGCCTCTAAATCTTCCCCGTAAAACCGTGAACACCAGAGAAAATTTCTGGATTTTTATTGTTTCGCAACCAATCAAATGCGAGATGGAACCGCAAAAGATAACCGTTAAACCGCACAATGGATCAGTCCCTTGATTCGAAACAATGAGCTGGCTTTTCTTTCATGACAAATCTTCAATTTTACTGTTTTCGAATACTGAAATTGTTCTTCTTGCAATTCATCATATTCATATGCAAAGAATAGATATGAATGATATGTTTAGTGACATATTACGGGAAAGCAATGTTGAATCAATAGGATCAGACAAGGCTAGACAGCGCATCTCAGAGCAAAAAATTACGAACCAATCAGAGCCCCTGTGCTTCACATGCAGTTCAAAGGGTCATGCAAGTTGGCTGTGATTGGTGATTTTCAATCGGTATTTTAGGTCTATTCCAAATTCGGTAGTTTGGTTTTTGAAGGTAAGTTGTGGAAGATAAGCCAGTTCGCTGGAAGAAAAAGCCAGCTCGTTGTTTGGAATCAAGTCGTGACTAATGCATGCTGCGGTTTGTCAGTTATCTTTTGCGGTTTCATCTGGCTTCTGATTGGTCACGAAACAATAAACATTCCAGAAGTTGTCTCTGGTGTTCACGGTTTTATAGGAAAGACTGTAATTGGACATGCTAAATGGCACGGTTACCTCAAAACAAAGAGCTGAAAATTCAAACCAAGCCCTGAGATGAGCAAAAAGTGTTGACTGGATCGAATAACAAAAGGTTTGTACATTTGGAAAGGTACACTGTAAGCACCTGTGTTTCTATAAAAGCATGCGAGAACATACTTAAGATCCCTTTGAGAGAAGAGAGAGTTGTGTTGCACAACAAAGTTTACAGTGCAAACAAAGCATGAAAGGATGCAAGGGCAAGAGCTTGCAGGCTTAAAAACATTCAAAAAAGATTCAAGCAACAATGTTCAAGGTTACAGAAGATGTTTCACGTTGCACTGATACAGGGTTCGTACAGGTCATGGAAAACCTGGAAAGTCATGGAATTTTACAATTTCATTTTCCAGGCCTGGAAAGTCCTGAAATTTAGGTGTAGGTCATGGAAAGTCATGGAAAATCAGTATGTTTTCTATGAATGAAAGGCATTAAGATCCAAAGTTGAAAAATTAACTGGCAAGTCCAAAAATCAAATGTAATTTCAGCTGAATAAATGATTGTTTTGACACTACTGCCGGAGGGAAATAGCTTAACTTAGGTCATGGAATATTTCAAAAAGTCATGGAAAAAGTCATGGAAAGTCATGGAATTTTGACAGGTCATAACTGTACGAACCCTGTGATAAATGTATGCAAGCTCTAGAAGACCTTTATTTTTTTTGCAAGATGTGGTGCAAACTTTTTGTGCATTAATTCAAGCGAAATGTGAGTATCAAATTCAATATCGTTTTAAGTTTTCAGCTCTTAACCAGACTGTCAAAATGAGTAATGAAACTTGATTTTCAATTAGGAAATTTATTCACCTTCGCAAGGAATATGGTTAGTACAGTGGAACCTTGATTTAACAAACCTCTGCATGTACTCTGTATATAAAGAAGTCCTCAGTGTAACAAAAGATTTTCATGGCCCCAGTAACAGTTAACCATACTGAAAACAACCTTGATACAACACAACCTTGTTTGAACAAACATACTTTGCCAATCCTTTGACCCTTCATTATATCAAAGTTCCACTGTAGTTTGACAATATAGCATATTCCTTTCTTATATTGTATAATTCCAGAAAATGTCTATACCTCCCCCACGGAAGGGACTTTTTCAAGACCCCCCAACCCTCTGAAAATTCCAATTGAAGGCTTCGGTGGAAAAAGGGCGTTAGGTTTTGTACTCAAAAATGAAATTTATCAAAAACCTCCAAATTTCGCATGCAGTTTTGTTTAGGTGCGTTAGACAATGTTCTGCATGTTTTTTTGCTGAAGTTTGTTTCGTTTTCGAGATATTACGTATGCAAAAAACCCTGTATTTGTTGTCACGTCAGCACGTGACCGCAAAGACGGTAATTTCACTTAAAATCCAGCAAAATATTGATCTTTTGCAACGTGTAACCTCAAAAAGTGTTGATGTCAGGTTAAAACCGTTAAAACTTTTATTTCACGTTAACGTGCGACCGCAAAGACGTTCGGTTCACTCAAATTACAGCCAGATGTTAATTTCCCGCAATGCGCAAGCTAGACAATGTTGATATCAGGTCATTTACAGAGACTTAAAATTTTGATTTCACATTATCACGCCACCGCAAGGACTTAAACCCTTAGGGTTTTACTTAGGGTTATTGCCGAGGGTTAGCGCTAGCACTTCATTGTTAGGGTTAGCGCTTCGGATAACGTTAGGGTTAAGGTCAGGACGCGTTGGGGTTAGTGCAGTGTTAGGCCAAGGAGAACAATCAAGATGTAACCTTAAAAAATGTTGATTTCAGGTTTTTAAAACCGTTAAAATTGTGATTTCACGTTATCACGCGACAGCAAAGACGTTAATTTCACTCAAATTACAGCCAGTTCACTTTACGCGATTTCGCGTTAAGGCATGACGGCAAGGATGTTGATTTCACTTCAAATCCAGCAAGCTGTTCATTTCACCCAGCACGTAAACTCGAAAACGTCGATTTCGGGCCTAAATAGGTTAAAATGTTGATTTCACTTTAAAGCGTCACAGCAACTATCTCTATTTCATTTTAACTGCCTGCAACGTATAAGCTTAAAAATGTAGGGCTGACAGATTAACAGATTAACCCTTCTGTGCAACGTACAGGTCTCTCTCCTTACATCTGCATGGCCCCTGATCCCAGAAGTTTAAAACACTACAAATCATGCCGATTTGAAGTAAAATCAACGCAACCTGGATCACAGATCTATGTTTTGAATCAATCGATCGCTTCTTGTTGGCCATTATTATGTTGGAATAAAAAAGGAAAAAAACACGCTCTGTAATTAGTTAAATATTATTGTGATTTACGGAGTTTGTCTTGTCTTGTCTTGTCTTGGCTTGTCTTGCCGAACGTGATCGAAATGCATGCCGGGAAGGTTCTGTTACACCTCGTGCGCGGGTAAACATGGAGGATGATGCAAGAAAAATTTTATAAGTCTAAAAGCAGTTCTCATTTTCCAAACTTTGAAGCTAGCAACGCTTGGCAAATGGGCCACAACTCACGACAGGGTTTTATTCTTGGGCAAGAACTGCTCTTGGACTTTGCTGCCTGGATCGACCTGACTTCGAACGCTGATAACTGACTTGCCGCTGATATCAGTTGCGTTGGAAGTTACAGAACACGTTTTGCTTCTTTAAAACATGCTGGTGACTTACGGGTTATCAAGGCTTTATGATGCCTATCAACCACCAGGCAGGCTACAAGGTACTTAAAAACAATGCTTAAGATATTAGTCGAAAGAGCTGTACTGCATCATGCATCACTTCTCTTTGCTTTGACGCTCGATCGAAATTCACGTGTTGTCTCACGTCACAATAAGCTGTATAAAAAAATCTCTCCAGATTCCCGCTGTATACGCATTTTTTTTAAAATAGATATCTTCATTTTTGAAAAAAGAAAAGGAACAGAGCGAAAAAAAAAAAAAATTGAGCGACCTCGTGTCGAACCGGTGTCACGGCAAAACAAATTCGAATCTGGCCCGTTCAGCGCCTCATCCGCTTGTGCTAACGAAGCAGTAGTAAGAACTTAAGGTATTATAGTGAGTTGATCGCTTAGCGAAACAAAAGGTTTCTTTTGTTTTCCATTCAACAAAAGGTCCCCAGAGGATGCCCTTGGAAAAATGTGTTTTTTTGCATACGTAATATCTCAAAAAGGAAGCAAACTTCAGGGAAAAAACATGCAGAACATTGTTTGACACACGGAAACAAAACTGCATGCGAAATTTGGAGCGTTTTCGACAAAGTTCACTTTTCAGTAAAAAACCTAACGCCCTTTTTCCACCGAAGCCTTCACATAAATGAAGTTTAATTAATTGAAACTCAGTTAATTAAATTTGCATTTCAATCCATTCCATTTCAATATTAAGGTTCATAAATTTCCTTCATTTTTTTGG
>JAHPZR010023036.1:12500-14190 GCA_019787425.1 Platygyra sinensis | reverse complement strand
AGCACCTCAAGTGAGTCAAGCACCCCAAGTAAGACAAGCACCTAAAATAATTCAAGCACCCCAAGTAAGGCAAAGCACCTCAAGTAGGACAAGCAAATCAAGTAAGACAAGCACCTCAAGTAAGTCAAGCACTTCAATCAAGTAAGATAAGCAACTCAAGTAAGTCAAGTACCTCAGGTAAGACAAGCAACTCAAGTAAGTCAAGCACCTCAAGTAAGACAAGCACCTCAAGTAAGACAAGCACCTCAAGCATGTCAAGTAAGCAAAGCACTTCAAGTAAGACAAGCACCTCAAGTAAAGCCGTGTTCACATTAGGCCTCGATTATAATCGAATTATAATCGAATTAAATATGAAATGGGTTCACATGAACTAATTACAGTCCCTGATTATAATTGGATTACAATTACTTCAAACAACCCCCTTGGGGCTGTTTGAAGCAATTACAGTGCGTGATTAAACAAAATGGCGGACACGTGATGGTTTGAGGAAACCAAACTTTGTTCTTGGCTGCAAACCAACCTCCAAACCAACAGTGGTCGTTGACTCGATGTCAAGCAGTTCTAAAGAGGGCGAAAAGATTTCCAAATTGACGTATCCTGATGATGGCGAAGAAGCCTTTGGCAGTGTCGTTGATGTTTCATTGTCATTCCTCTCCAATGAAGATGAATACGTTGCCGCAACTCTCAAAGAAAAGAGCAGATGCGCAAAGCCAACCGACATAAGCCTGGTGAAGAATCGAAACATTGCAAGCAAAGGCGGGATGGAACACGTTTCTACGCAGCCTTCTACCTCAACAAGATCCGGAATTTACCAGCAAGAAACGCAAGAAACCTTGTAGTAAAGGGAATAAAATTTCTGAAGTATTATCAGTATTCGCCGAAGTATCGTATTCGCAACATTGATTTAACTAACTTAATAGACACCGGCTGCAAGGGCTGCGTTCTCTGCTCCACATGATCTTTGCTGTGACCTACCGCTTTTCCAGGTGATGCGGAGGTAGACTTTTCGACGAATTTGCCGCGGGATACACAGATGGCATTGGCGCCGCACATACAACAAGCGTCCAGCCGAACTTCATCGGAGGCGTTGTCGAACATTACAGGCGTTACGAGATCACACGGAGCAACTACTGCAGGACTTAACACAGTCAGTCAACACGTGCTGAATGGAAACGGGTTGGAGCCCAACGCAGGAAGTGGATTTAGAAACAACGATAACCGTCTTGGAGATTCAGTTCGTCGACAGGCAACATTCTTAGACGCTCGTGAGTCTACATGCACTGTTGGAGAAACAACTGCCGGCTTAAATACAGTCGTGAATCTCTCACGTCGGGATTTGACTGACGGCGAGGTATCTTTGTTATCTAAGGGCTTTTAAAAACTTTTGCCCCACGCCTAAGGACTTGGATAGATTTAATATACGTAAGGACATTAATGAGTTCATTAGACGTATTAGGCTTAAGGAGTATTTTTATGACGGGGATAATGTAGGGGGAGATTTTTCAGATGTTCCAGCTTTCAGGAATAAATCCACCTGGATTCCTGAAAGAGGAAGGCAAATAGCCATTGAAGCATATGCCCAGGCTGTAGAAGAGGAGATCTTGTTCTCATTAAATAATGAGAGAGGTGTGCATAGTAATCTATCAGAATCAGAACGTAAAGCACTTAAGGACCTTAACTCGTACGACGA
>JAHPZR010023034.1:45000-50046 GCA_019787425.1 Platygyra sinensis | reverse complement strand
TTTCGCGCAGTTCTGTAATAAAATTTTATTCACACATAAAAATCTGTCATTATTTGAACAGGGTACAATGTTTACAGTTATCACATAATTGTTGCAATGAAAATAGACAGTGTGCAGATAATCAGTGTCCGTAAAGCGGGGTTGACAATATATGAGAGTTTTGTTACTCGAGACACAGAAAAGTGTCCGTTGTCCGTATTACCCGGTGTCCGTATAAAGCGGGTTAATATTAGAGAAAATATACGAGCTTTTTGTAGGGACAAACGAAACTGTCCGTATAAAGCGGGTGTCCGTATTAAGCGGGTGTCCGTAGAGCGGGGTTCCACTGTAATTTCCTTTCCCATACTTTACGTTCCTCTTAAATCGTTCAAAGGCCTTTTTCTTGGATTTTGTCAGCTTTTAAGGTGTCGGGTAAACTCAAAGGCCCCATCCGGGGAACTTATTATTATTATTATTATTATTATTATTATTATTATTATTATTATTATTATTATTATTATTATTATTATTATTATTATTATTATTATTATTATTATTATTATTAATATTGTTTAGGGGATTTTGTTGTTTATAGGCTCCAAAGGCACACGCGGTAAATTGTCTCATTAATACTCCCTAGCAGAACCGGCCATCAAAAAGACATTTTTTGTCAAATCATTAGTTACGCATACAAATCAGAGCAAGGAGGGCATATCCATTCGTCCTCTGGGGCACAGGGGAGCCCCAGACAGTCAAGGTGACCTTTAATTATTTATCACCGTCTAAAAATAAATGTTGCCTTTATCAAAACCTCTAGCCTCATTGAGACAAGCTTAAGTGATCATTCGGAACACCCAGGTAAAAAAACAACAACTGTTTAGAAGTGGCGATAGCATGTGGTTCACTCCCTAATGTACAAAATCAAACTGCTATTGTAAACCGTCCGTACACCAGGACAGATGTTTTTGCAGATTACCATATCTTCAATTCTGGTTTCCTCCGTAAAACCTCTATCAGTGTTTTCTTCTCACAAAAATCTGACCAAGACCGGAAAAACGAACCCATGTTTACCGGCCCACGTTACTCTGTTTGATAATTGGTAGCCGGAAAAATCAAGTCAAGTTTTTAAACTCCGTAGCTCAGTAAAAACCAGGGAAACTGAATTAGAGCTTAATTAATCGCAATATCTAGAAAACTACATTAAACGAGTGTTTTGCATTTAGGGCAACATAACAATTATCATGACGAAGATAACGGTCCATAACGAGCTAAAAACGTTTATTTCTCACTCCACGCCTTAAAAAAAAGTTGGGATACTCACAGTTCACTTTTCACGGTTTACATTTCACATTTCGTATTTCACGGAATAATTAACGTAAGAACACTTCATTCATCCAGAAAAATATCGTCTAGCACTCTCCACCCCACAAGCTGCCTAGATTTGCGACCTTTATTGGTAAAGGATTTGGACAAACGGACTTTGATTTTCGCTGCCTTCATCGTCACGTCAAATCCCGTAGTGTCAATCTAGTGAAAGGACTAATTCATCTCTCAGTCCCGGGTGTAGGTTTTCATGTCCACTGACTTTCAGCGAAATACAAGGTCATACATGTAAACAAAATGTTGCTATTCGACGATTGAATGCATTTCCTCTTTATTAAGTGACTTTTCTCTCCTTCGAAGTCTAGTCAGTTTTTACTTAAGCTTTATGTTTTCTCGCCGCATGCAAGACAAAAACAACAGGTGATAAAAAAGTGAAATTAAACCCGACTGCTGTCGGTGCCTAAAGATGACAGTACCAACTGTATACTTTTCTTTCAAATATGACTTTTACTCTCAGAAGAAAAAACGAACGAAAAAAAAAAACATGAACAACTCAAAGTTGATAATGGCGATCACATTTCAATCAGTTAAAATCGATTTTCTGGTGCTATTTGTCTTCTCTTGCATTTTAAGTGACTTGTAACGTCAGAACCTGGGAACTTATTTTGTGGCTTAACAATACCAAACATATGATCTCCCTCAGTACTCAGACATTCAATTTAGACTTCAGTTTAAATTCATTATAAGCAAATTCATACCTATAGCATGCATGGAGGACTTAACCACTTTATCGGATAGTATGGAGACCAAGGAACTACTAAACAAATTTAATACCATGATGATTAAAACAATGAAGTATATATTTGTTTTAATTTTCGACTGTATTTCTTGCATGTACGTACTTAAGATAAAATCCGGCAATTCGTTTCCACTTTACTTTTGTGAGAAATGAAATCATCCCTGACAATTCAATCTGATTTTTTTTTTATATTTCGTGAAATATTTACCGGAAGTGACTCAGTACTTAAACACGACAGTGTTTATGCTAAAAAAACTCTCAACTGTTCATTCTTCGACCCAGTGGAAAACCAACAAAATTGTTCTATTGTCTCTGCTCGAAAAGCTGCTATAACATTGTCAAGGAGTTTCTCCGGTTTTTGATAATCAAGCCTTTTCAGATTCGCCAACAGATGATGCTGTTCATTCTCAGTTCGACTCAGTGGCAGACTGGGGAAGACTCAGTTCTCGGGATGGGTTCGGTTTTTGATTTCCAAGGGAATGCAAGTTGCAGGGAAAAACTCTTCACCATGAAAGCTATCCTGACCGGGAGCTACAAGTTCGCGAACGTAAAAAAGAACGTAGGTTAACTTAGCTTTTTTTTTTTTTTTCAAACAACCTGTCTTTCAAGAAAAACTGGTAGCTGATGTCAAAGCGTGGGAAGAGACAGTTTCCTGGATGTTGCAAGCTTAAACGGATTGTTTAAACCTATTTGTATGCGTACTGCCGGATCTTTTTTGTTATAACAAGGTAATAAATGTTACAATGAAACGTTGGTGAAAAAACGTTATGATCAGAAAACCTACAACAGGAAAAACAAAACTTCTGAAAAGTTTTAACAGCTTCACAGACCGGAAACGCTAACAATTTGTTTTTGATTTACCTGTGTTATGAACCGCAGCGATCAAAAGGCCACTAAATAAAAGCAGCAAACTTGAATTCAGTATTGCTGAGCAGAGCGCTTATCAGTTGTTATGGCAATGACAAGCTGTTTAATAATCTGTTGAGATTTTTGAGTAACACCAAACTGAACAAGGCCGAAACGCGAGGTGAAGTTTTGCGGATCGAGTCGATGAGAAACTATCATATTCAGAAATGGTTAGCAATAGCTGTGAGTTCAAAAAGGTCACGTCAAGATTTTTCCTCGAATCCTAAATCGTTTCTCAGCACGGTTGATTTCTCGCCGACCTAGCGCTTGCTCAGGCTTCTACTGTGTTAAATTGTAAACAAACACAGCTTTTCTGCCACTCGCACCTGTCTGCTCATAAGTTGTCAAAATATAGAGCTAGATTAGGTACATTTCTTCCATATTTCTGCGAAGGAAAATCTCCTTCAGTTGTTCGGTAACGTTGATCAATGCAGGCTCATTTTCGAGACAGACGCCGACCCTTCGACCTTTGCGCTTTCCCTTTAGGAACAACAGAGTTGTAGCGCTTGATTTCCTCTCTCCAGTTTCGTTATCCTGACTCTCAGATCGCAGTTTCTTTTTCGTTGAAGCGTTTTTTTCCACTGTCGAACGCGAATTTTCCGTGTTTGAATTCCCACTTCTCCTATTATCCGGAGGTTTTCGCTCGACCTCCCTTCTTTGTTTGTCATCATTTCGTAAGCTATTATCCACAGCGGATTTATTAGAATCTGTTAAGTTGTTGTCTCCTATCTCGCCACGTGAAGCTCTATCCTGAACCGATTTGCCCTGCGTTTCACTGGTGAGTGGTTCTTTAATTTTCTGAATAGGAGGCAGCACAGCATATGATTGTGGAAAGTGGTGTCCCAGAGGCACGAACTCAAGCTTCGATTCAGTGTTCTTTTCATTTAAGATCCTTGCTTTGTCGCGTCGCGGCTGAGTCGCCGCGGCCGATAAATTGCGACTCACATGCGGACTTCTGTATCGCCCGGGAAATGGGTCTTTAGGGACGTGAATAACCGTCCGTGGTGATTTAACTGATGTCCGATGATTCGGCAAAGCAGCCGAAGAAAGCCTTTGCTCTTGCGACTGTCGCCACGTTTGTCTTGCAGTTGCAGTTGGCGGTTGTCGTAGAATATTCGCCGCTGGAACGGCTCCCTGAATCGGCGGCAGTTTAAAATTTCGACTAGAGTTCAATGACTTTTCCATTATCGGCTATGAGATCCATTCGTGCTCGACCCAACATTAACAACACCGTGTATCTGCGTGCATCAATCTGCCAAACGGTCAAAAAGACTCACCGTGAAACTTGTCTGAAGGTGACATATGCTAACCCAAAGACCAGACGACCCAGTTCATTGATTCATAACACCGCTCGCGTGTTTCTATCCACGTCCTAGCGACAGACGAGAATGAAGCAAATCATTTTCCCATGCAGCTATAATTTCGAAATTTTCCGCTGCATCTGCTCTCCGTTTATGTAAGCGTAGCCTGGGGAATTGCTAATTTCACTATTTTCGACAAGCGTGCGCGCGCAGAGCGTGTTAGCAAAGCTTTCAATCACACACGACTGAGGGCTTTAGTAGTGACCGTCGCCGCTTCTTGGCGTGCATTTTCCAATATTTTCTTTTGGTACACCAGGCAACAGCAAATTATATCAATTTGCTTATCGATAGAATAATTATGCAAATTTTTAAAGTGAAGAACACCAGCAGCGAGGAAAGGCGGAACGCAAAAGGTTGAAAGGTAAATATATAGAGTTAAATTTGACTGTAAGAAACTGTCTCTGACGTGATAGTTTTTTTTAGATTAATAAGAACTGCGTTCAAGCGACTAGTGGAAACCTTTCAAAAAAACAGGTAGATGATTGGCACATGGGATTTTCTTATATCCTCTTTCATGTGAAAATTAATATGTCGTATTGACTCGACAATACACAAAGTAATAAAATACTGCCAAGTATACCACGATTGTCTTAGGGGCAAAAAGAATTTAATGTGCCTTCCTCCTTATCTTTTCGATATCCGCTTGAAATTTGTTTATGGCACATATTCCTTTTTCGG
>JAHPZR010023034.1:25000-40000 GCA_019787425.1 Platygyra sinensis | reverse complement strand
AACGGCTGAAAACCCTGTGGAAACTCCAACGTCTTTAGAAGACACGGAAAAAGCAACGAGCGAGGGTCAGTGAGTTTTATTTTCAACGAGGATCGATTCTTTCGCGTGTCGTGCAGCTGTTCAAAACAGCCACCAGCTTTCGCTACAAACCACATTTGATTTTATGCTTTCTATATTTTAAGAATCACGTCTTCTTTTCTTTACAGGATTTACAGAGCATGAGGTAGCTCAAACGGTCGAAGAACTCGATTACAACCCGGACTGCCCGGTTTGTCTACAGCCATGTTCCTACCCGGTGAAGCTTCCATGTGGCCATATCTTCTGCTTTTTGTGCATTAAAGGAGTCGTTTTGCGCAGCCGAAAATGCGCTTTATGTCGTCATTCTCTTGCTATAGACTACCTTGAGAATCCGACACTAATTAAAGTCGTAGGCAAAGCGAATAAAGAGGAAAAAGCGACGAAAACAAAGGAGAAAACTGACGATGAAAGTGATGCGGACGACTTTGTTTGGTATTATGAAGGTCGCAATGGATGGTGGTCGTACGATGAGAAGACTTCACTCGAGGTGGAAAGAGCTTTCAAAAGCGAACAAAGATCTTGTACGCTTCTTATCGCAGGGTTTCTCTACGTGGTAGACTTTGAAAATATGTTTCAAACTCGCAAGAATGAACCAGGTAGAAGGAGAAGAATCAAAAGAGATAAGAAAGATGTGGAAAGCAAAGGTGTCGCTGGAATCCGCATTCCTGTTTCATCAAGATCAATTTCAACCTCTCCTACTCAAACAGTAGATTCCACAGCAAGTGATAAGAAAGATAATGGCGAAAACCTATCCGAAATTGGACATTCCACGACAGAGGAGTCCACAAATATTGATACCACACAACCGCAAACATCAAGAGAGTCAACCGCGCAACAAGCTGGAGAACAGTCAGGCGTCGATGAGGTAACCATTAGGGTAGAAGAGACATCTCTTTAAAGATTCTTCATGACAACCGAGTGCCTTGCTATTATGGTAAGGAAACCTTAGACTGCTGATATATTTCAGAAACACATCAGGCATGGAAGGGACTGATGGAACACTAACTCTATTGTAGAAACACCCTACCCCCTCCCTTTCTGCATGCTATATGTACCCCTCCTTTATGACTTCTGACTTGGTGTCTTTTAGAAGAACACTGGTATCACTGAACGTCCCATGGGGTTGAGTGGGTGGAAAAGGTATTTGCTATGGCAGCACTTCTGTGTTGAAGTAGCCAATAAAGTGTTCTGACTTCGGGCAGAAATGTGCCACAAAATTTGAGATTCCTCTAATCATCGGCAAAAAAGGAAAAGGCTGATAACTGTTATCAGCAATTTACTGCCTTTGCAAAATTTTGTGGCATGTTGTAGAAAATACATTTAAAAAGCCCATAAAAGTAGACTTGTTAACTTTTTTGTCCTAATACGGTTTTTCAAGCTGCTTGATTTCACCAATTCACCAAATGCTGGGAAAAGGCTAAGGCGCAGTTCATATGTCACATTTCTGCCATGCCATTGATGTAACAATCAGCTGCTGATTTTCTGCCTTGTATTCGGCTGGTCCAAACAAAAATGACATGACATTTCCCCTTTGTTGAATCATAGTTAGTAGAGGAGACTGCACCAGTAACTATGTGCTTGAATCTAGTACTTACATTGTTATATGGAGCATGGGACGTACTGTTGGTTTGTACATTCCTTGATGCCATGGGATTTTTGGTGAAGCCTGCATTATATTGTGAATAATTTTGATCTTGCATGTGGAAACCATTTGTTTCTTTCATGCCTGGCTTGACAAAGGAGCAGTAAGCCACTCATGAACCACTTTTGGCAAATTTGAGAAATAGATAAATTATTTTGAAAATTATCTTAGTTTATAATCCCAGGACATGCATAATTATGTTTGCCAGGGTCTTTGAGTGGCCTTACTCTTAATGAAATTACCTAGAGATAAGCAGGCGTCTAGTCAGAGAGCATCCACTTTGTTAAGAAAACGTTTTTTTTTTTCATATTGCATTGTTTGAGCAGCCTGAATCCATGTACCAAATTCTAAATGCCCACTTTTCAAATACTCCTTAAAAGCCAGTCCAAAGATGCCTTCTGCTCATTTTTGTGGGTATAATGTTGGTGTTCTCATCCGTTATCGTATTTGCCACAATTACAAACCCCCCCCCCCCCCCCCACCTTCAGTCTTGTAAAATATCATTACATTTTCCTACTTAGCTCTTCAGTGACTGAGAAGTTGCCAGACAGAAGTGGAACAATGCCAACAACAACACAAGACCAAGAACATCACTTGCTTCTTAATAGCTTGTGGCATTTACTAGGAGTTTGTGCCCAACAAGTCTGACTTGCCTCTAACTTTATTCCAGTTAATGTTTTTTTAATAATGCTAATGTGTGTCAGTCAGAACTAACAAGAGGTTACCAATACCCTGATCATTTTGGTCAGCAGAACAATGCAAGCGGCAACTACCAGAGTAACAATTGAACAAAGTGACGTCCTTTCAAATTAACATTTACATCTCGCATACTCCATGTAAATATGATCAAATGTAGGTGACAAACAAATATGATACAAATTAAACAAAACAAGTTAAGAGTCCCATCTGGTGGGAGGCTGACCAGTTGGCTATTTACAAAGGGTGGAGGAGTTGATTTCGGGGCCACCAAAGACAAATCCATCCAGTGGCAGGAAACAGGATTTGAACCCGGGACCTCCGGATTACCAGTCCAGCGACCTACCACTAGGCCACGCTCACCTCCCAAAACGTCCTCTCAATCAGTGCATAATCTGTCAGTTATAATTGTCACTTCCTTTGAAGAGCTCAGACTTATCCAGTAAGCATAGGTACAGTTAGAGATCTTATGGCTAGTAATCTTGCATCAATTTATTTTCCATTTTATAAGAACATTATACATCAGTTGTCTGTATTCACTTTTGCTCTCATCCATTTTGGAGACTCAGGATGCATCAAGTCACATAACTCCTTGACTAATTCACAGTAAAATCATTGTATATTTTTTGGGTTCCTAACTCATATTTGTTATTTTTCACGAGCACTACAAATGTATTGCAGCCTTTTTGGCAACAGTTCACATACCAAATCCTCACTAAAGAGGAAAATGTTTTCCAGTGTGCTTTTTTGGTGCACAATGGCAGTTATAGTTGTCCTTGGTCACTTCTTATTGGCAATCATATTTACAAGTTGTATTTTTCTCTTTTGCGAGTATCAGTTTCATAAAATTAACAAGTTTGGTCTTGATACATACTTTCAGTCATTGTCAATTATCATTACTATTATCATTATTAGTTGTAAGCTGGTTGTTTAGTTATGTACAAAAGACATTTTGAACATGTTACCTGCTTGCATTGTGGAATAAAATATAATAATTAAACACTCTTGAGATAGTTAATGTCACTGAGGGATATGGGTCTGCTCTAGTAGTTGGTATGAGGAGGATGGTGATGTCATCAGTAAAGTGTCCAATCAGGGGCTGCCTATACATTATAGAAATGGCAGGGATTGAAATTATTTTATTGTAAGTCCAGTGCTTTATCCCAGACCAGAAAATGGAATTTCCTTATTGGATGGTATTGATGTCCATTTTTTCAGTGTAAAGGTTAAACTACTGCAAAAACTGCAGAAACATTGAATTAACAGTCCAAGCAGACCATGTTTCCTCCAAGTTGAGGAGCATTCTAGACCACAGAATGATGAATTGGTGGAAAATGGTTAAGGTACAGTGCAATGCACTTGTGGCTATGAATAGAGACTAGAAGTGAGCAAGAGGCATGATGTGCTGCTATGTGAGAGGGAAGGATTGAGAATTTTATATGAAACAAACTTGCACCAAATTGGACACTTCTACAATCTGATTAAGCCTGGCTTAACCATATTACAGATAAAACAAGTCTCATTCACAGGAATTCACATCTGAAATCTGGTATTATCACTCCTGTTAACAATGCATCTTCCATCTCCATTCATCACAGTTGTACTTTCCCAAACAAGAACATCATGTAGGACACTGTTCCGAAACTTGACACAAGCCACATTTTCCAGTAAGCTGATCGTCCCCATTTAGTTGCGAGAAACGGAAGTAATGCTGCCATCCAAAACACAAAGTAGGGAAAAGTTCTAGACCACGGTAATCTCCTTTTCCGTGGCACACCAGGCATTTTACCACCTTCATTATAAAACCTGTTTAGAATCCTGGAAAAGTGAAACAAAAGAAATATTTTATTATTAACTTATAAAAGTTGGCTTGCTTTGTAGCGAGTGCCAAGATAGATGTTTTATGCACACGGTATTTGTAAATTTGCCACAAACAAAAGGACTTCATTTTCAATTGATGTAATAGCGAAATTTTAAACAAAACTTGATGTGTTTGGATAGCCGATGAAACATTGTTTCGAGTGTTTGATATCTTCTCAATTGAAACAAAAGCTAAGGAGTAAGTGGAGAAGTTTTTAATCGTTAAAATCTATGCTTATTAAGAATTTCTTTGTTTAAACTTGATGAATTACACTGTATTTAATCAGTTTGAGATAATAACTTCAGGAATTGAGACAGTACCTGTCTTTTTGAACAAAGGCTTCATGAATCCAATCTTTCCTTCCTTCACTATCCTAAAATAAAAGAGGACTGTCAGGAATGGTTGAATATCTCGCATATACCAAGACATGTTGCGAAGAACATAATTATTGATAACATCAAGTATATATTACACATTCAAGTGAATAGTGATTTTCATGCATACTGATTGGCTAGCTCAGAGGTGAATAGCAAGTACTTTTCACCTCTTAGCAAATGGAGAAAACAAAATGGCTTTCCATTTCACTTGGTAACCTAGAAGTAAATTTTATTGATAAAGGAGGCTGATTATTCAACTTGCGTGGCAGATACTACAACATTACTCACCTCAGTGTTGGTGAGATGTTGACTGTAAACCAACTGTTCACCTCCACTTCAGTTAATAATTGTTAACTAATAACACTTGACAAAGCTTGAAGGCACTGACCTTAGGAACATCATGTGCTGCATGTCTACGGCAGTACACATGAACTTGCTGACCACGTGAAACTAGGAAATCTAAAGAACAAAAGGTCAAAAGTTGCTTAGCAAAAGGGTATCTGCATTTGAGCCTAGTGGGCAGTAGAGTATTTCTACTCCCCTCTGCATGATGCTGACTTTGATACAATCACAATAAATTTATTATTATGGCACTATTTGACATACCTGTCATGCTTGGGGCTGGTTTACGAGGCACAGGACTCTCACTCACATTGCTGTAGGCAATGGTGAGGTCATAGACTGCATCCAAGTAGTCAGAGGACAAAACCTCAAAGCTTGCCTTGAAGATAACAGGGGAGGATTACCTTAAAAAGTAATACTTCTCCAATAATAATATCACATCAAAATAAACTTATCAAATTAGTATTACGTTATAATTCTGTTAATAAATTATATATTGTATTCTTAATAAAAAAAACAAATAAATAATTTAAATGCCAAAATTTATGCATTTGGCACTGTGCTTATTGAGGATGTTGTTTACAAATCAAAAAAAGTGTTGCAAAATTAATCAAACTCAAACTAATTAGAATCCCACCCAATGGGACTTCTATTACACCGATGTAGATCACAGTATACTAACTTCAGTGGCTTTTGTTCTTGGGGTTAGCACATGAGATAAGACTGGGAGACCTGCAGAAATAGAAACAAATGTGACAAATAAAATCAGCGGACCACAGTAACTTTCATTTCCGTTTGCTTTATGTCTGGGCATTTCATTTTGTAGTTGTCACATGTGGATTCAACAAAGCATTGCTGATTAGAAGAAACACCTGTAGGTTTCAGGATCATTTTTTCACATTAAGTTTTTTAACTGCTCATTTCTCTATAAATTTTGGAATTAAGGATGCCTATTGCAAAGTCCTCTTTGATAGGTCTCAAGGGCTATTGCTAAATGTAACAACATTTTACCTTTTTCAGATGCAAACGCTTTACTTTTTTCAATCACCGCTGTGTTGTTTACATTGTACCGTGTGCCCTCAGGAAAAATGACCAACCACATCTACAGAAAAAAAAAAACAAATTAAAGTTACTTGACTTTTATCCTTCAAATACTGTAACATCTTAAAATAAAACTGTTTGTAACAGTGCAATTTACTAGACAAATATATAAGTATAGAATACGCTAAATTACTAGCAAATACTAAGCACATTCAACAAGACTTGTCGGACAGATCCTAACTTCTTGCCCTCAGTAAGCGATTACTTGGTATAGATAAAATCTCTGTTTCCAAAAGATGTAAAATCATACTCACAGGCATCTGCTGAGCCTTCATTTCTGCTAGTCTCCTAAGAGGAGGGTTATGAAACATCAAAAGAGTGTCTATTCATTGTTCAACACAATTTTAAGTCTTAAATTCTACAGGGTATGAAATTAGTGACTTTTAGATTTTCTGATTCCTTTTACCTGGTGTTTAACTGTTTTATCCATACCTTTTTCATATTTCTATAGTTTTTATACATGTTAGTTTTATTATAAGGTTGTTACTGGGTGTGATGTAATGTACAATACTTTTGAATATGTATTTGACACTTGACGTATTTATTACATAGAGGATATTACATGGCTGCGCGTGGATACGAATTTTATCTTCTCGTGTTTAACTCGATATCTCACGAGTGAGCGCAGCGAATGAGTGAGATATCGAGTTAAACACGAGAAGATAAAATTCGTATCCACAAGCGGCCATGTAATATTCTGTTTATTATATAAACATACTTATGACCACGTTTTTTGACGATTTTCCGAAGATTTCCGACCACTTTCCGAAGATTCCCGAACATTTTCCAAAATTGTTCCGAAGGCCAGATGAACGTTTCTGAACATTCTCCGAACATTTTCCGAAGATTGCCGAAGATAACCGAAGATTTCGAAGATAACCGAAGATTCCCGAGGAAGAACCGATGATGTTTCGATCATACAGCAACACATCTGAGTACTTTCTAAGAGATTATGTAGCTAAAGCAATGGTGATCATGTTATCTTCACGTGTGAAGATATCATGTTATCTTCACGTGTGAAGATATCATGTTTACATACGAAAGCTCACTTGGTATTTCACTGGTGTTTATATAATAAATACATATACCTTGCAATGTACTGTTGGTCTTTTGCTCCACTTCTTTTTACATATATACAAGAGTGCTATCAAACAAAATTATAAACTATGATTAATGAAGTGCATAACTTCCACAAAGTCTCAGGAAAGGAAACAGGATTTAACGTATATATACTCTTATTGCGTGTGTGTTTTTTGGCCTTATATATTTAGCTGGGAATTATAAAACTGTACATTACTCACTCACGCAATATGAAAAAGAGAACATATTAAAAATGCCACTGATTGAATTAAGAAGTTTCTGAAATGAATGGATTGGTCAAAAACTATGCTAAGCAGAAAATTTGTGTGATTTTTTTTTTGTTTCTCAAATGTGCCTGAATGTTTTCTATTTCTATAAGAGACCTGACTCCAGGTCTGATATAATTAACAACTATTCACTGCCAGCCACCGACACTGAGACGAATAGTTGTTTTAGTAAAAACGGTGAGATAAATTTATGCACCACAAAAACTTAATTTGGATGATTTCTTTGCTTGTCATGGATGCAAACTGGGATGCCATTTTTTCCCGAGTTGCTCAGAGGTAAATAGCAAAGGATATTCAGAGTTTGACTAGCCAGTCAGAGTGTGCCTTCAACGCTATCCACTGTTTTAGTATATACCTAATGTCATATATTCAGTTTAATTTCTAAAAGTCAAAACTAATATTGCATAATATGCTATTTTGAGGTAAGAAATTACAACTGCCCCTCAGCCAATGATGCACAACTCAAAGCTGCAACAACCCCATAAGGAATCACCTACAGAGCAGAAGGGCTGAAAATGATTTTTGTGGTAATACAGTTACCTGGGCAAAGTAAAAGCCATACAGTGGTAAATATTTCAGTCCATTCTTCAGAATGTATCTAAGTCTTCCCAGTGAGCCCTGTCTGATGGCCATGAAATCTGAGACAATCCAGTCCACTGAATAATGTTAGACAAAAAACACAATCACTGTTGCACTGTTTAAACTTGTGTACATTGAGTTCCTCCATTATTGTGGCCGCCCCATATTTCCATAAATTCAGGTGTTGAATCCACAGCTTCTCTTATGACATTAAAACTAATGTTACAGTCACTGATGCAGAAGTAAGTGCTTGCAGGGTATCATGGTAGTCATATTCATCATCTTGGATTGAATAATTTTTTTTGATGAAAATAGAAATAACATTATACTTTTCCTTAATTTAACCATAATTTACCTGAACTTTGATGATTGCATATTACAATCACATTTTCCTGTTTGTCCCATGGAATTTGATCACCATAAAAGATAACCTACCAAAAAAATACTATAAATTTTAGCAATATATTTATACTATTTTGAAATAATACCGTCATTGAAAATTCAAACAATTTTTTTTTTCATTTTGTACTGTATATCAAAGCCTCAGTGTGTAAAGTCTCTCAGGCTAAAACAAAAAACGGCACCATAGGAACCTTCCCTACTCAGAGACCATATGAAGGCTTTCTTGTTTTAAATAGCAGCGATAATATTCAGACCCTACAGCACACACTCTGGCCATATATATTTAAACATATTTATTTACACTTACACACCTTTTCTTTTCATGTATTTTCTAAACCAACCAGCTACCCCATAGAAAGTGCAGCATATAATTCAATTCATGCATGCGAAATTACTAAGGGTTTGAGCCTTATAAGCCACACTGTAGTCCTGTAAGCATCACAACAAACAAGTTGAGATTTCATTGTTTTGTACAAGCCATTTGATTGGCTGGATTTCAAAACAGGGTATTTGATGAGCCGGGTTGGAATCTATTGTTTCAGCTCTGCCATCTGATTGGTGTTTATTGTCTGGGTGGCCCCGGTTTCAGTGAACGCAATAGCCCTTATGCATGATGACATCAGCCTGGCAAATCACCACCAAGCCTCGCTTTGATAATGCAAATTGTAAATTTTATCGTGAGCCAATTCCCACAGCAGTCAAGATGAAAAGAATACCCACTTGAAAACACCACGAAGGCAACGAAAGTTTGAGCAAATGTCGCACAAACAAGGCTTGGTGGTGAATTTTGAGCATGTGACATAATCGCGCATAAGACCTATCTAATGGCAGGAATATTTTGCAGGGCGCTGAACACCGAACACCCCCACCCAATTTTTCTAGGAGCAGCTCCCACCTCCCATCCCCCGGGCTGCAGTCTTCCTGTTCTGATCTCCAGCACTCCACCTACTCCCCTCGCTCCTCCCCCACCCCAACCACCATTTCACTTGCCATCTGTTTCTATTCCTCTAGAAACAGCGCTGCTCGAGGCAGTGAATTACATTTCAAGGATTAGGAAATATGTAAAATTTAGCTTCTCCTCAAGTTAGCGTAACACTTGGGTTGACCATAAGGTAGACCACACGCTCAGCCTGGTTTAAGCTCATTGTTTTTCTACACGTGGAGTATAATTTAGGGCACGTTCGTTTGGGATATTCCGGAATAAGAATATATTCCGGAATATATTCCGGCTATTCTGCTCCTGGGAGCAGAATAGCTGGAATGAAAATCCAGGTATTCCGGAATGAGAATAGCAACCAAACGAACGCTTACTCGCATTATTCTAATTATTCTTATTCCGGATTGATCCCAAACGAACGCGCCCTAAGTTACTTTGTACATGTAAGATGTGAAGCCGCGCTTAATACCACACAAAACCAACAATAATATGATAACCCGAGTTCTGTTACCTCTGCTCCAGTGCACGTCTCAAAAAAGAAGCAGACAAGTGATTGATACATGTCGTACAAGAACTCATCTCCGCGCTGGTAAACTCGACGAGGCAGTGGCAAAGAAGCAAGTCGCCATGCGATCCAGGTCAGAAGATATTGAGGTGCTACCCCCAACACAACAGCAGCTGGGCCAACATAACGTAGCAGCTGGATGTGACCCAATGCAGTCAGCATAGTTTCAATAAAACGCAATAAATTCGCAAATTTTGCAAAATAATTTCAACGTGTTTGGGTTTTTTCGCGTGCGGGTTGTAGTGTCCGCCATTTATCTTAAAAGGCGAGGTTCCCAAGCAGTCGGCTGGCTTTCAGCTCCCCCTCCTCTCGCGGTTAACGGCTGCGAAGAGGATTAGCGAGAGGGGGGAATCTCATATAAACAAGACGTGTTATAGCCGTTTCCGTGGGATGCTGCGTTCGTCTGTATGTGACCCTATTTGCAAAAACCCGGCATAAGAGATAAGCCAAAAATGCATTGAACGTTTTTCAACCCCCGTTGGAAACGCTTTCCAACGCGCTGTTATTATTATTTTGGAATGCGTTTGCATTATGTTTCCTAATGCGTTGGCAACGTTCGACAACGCGTTGAACTCATTGCAAACTTCAGATCGTTTTGATTGTCACGCAATAAAAAATAAATCGAAAACCACCCAGTGCAAAACGTTAAGAAAGTCCTATGTTATAGAAGATACACCCATTGATGCCTGCATGAAATTGCCTGCGGGCCACCCCTAATTCCCTGGCGTTTTTTTGGAATATTTCAGAGCGAGCGAAAGCAATCTGCCGAATCTGGAAACAAGAAATCACGGCGGTTGTAGGAAGAACTTCATCACCGGAAAGGTTCGAGGACTTTTTGCGAGGAACGTTTTGGAACGTTTTTCAATGAGGCAAATCGATCAAAAATAGATAAAGATTTTACGCAGTCCTATTGGCTAGCTTTGCAATTTGTCCCTACAAAGAAAAACAAACCCAGCCGGATTTTTACCGTGGTATGCCACAGGCATCCCACGGAAAAAGGATCAAGGACAGGGTACCTGGAAATTTATTTTGAAAAGAATCCCTAAGAGGTGAAGCCCTGCTTTGTGGTAGGTAGGGCGTATCTTGAAGTCTCCTGTCCCCCTGAGGGGATTTCATCTGCAGCGCGCGAGGTGAGGTGCACATACTCTAAGGGTGCGTTTCTTTAAGAAAATCCAAGATTGGCCCGGATTGTTTAATCCGAAAAAAATCCGAAAATGTATTTTGCGTTTCTTAAGTAAACAGATCAATCCAAGATCATTCGGATCATGGAGCGTCAAAGGAACCGAAGAATCCACTTCTCAAGTGGATTCTTTGGTTACTTTGAAGCACCATGATCCGAGAGATCTTGGATTGATCTGTCTAGTAAAGAAACGTAAAATCGTTCTTCGGATCCCTCTGGATTTAAGAATACAAACGCACCCTAAACATTGATTGATTGATTGAATTAATTGGCATACATTGTTCTTGCACCCTCTGGAGAAGGAATAATTTCTTTTTAGAGCGTGTTCTGGCTAAAGTTTGCGTATTTTTTGTTTGTCTTAAGCCGTTTGGTTTTGGATTGAACAAATGTAAAGACAACTGTGGGCCTAATGAATAAGTATCCCAATTATTTCCTGCCTGACAATACTCTAATTCAGTTATTTCGAGTCAAGGCTAGTCTCTAAACCTACCTTAGGAATATCTATACCTACTCTAAGTATCAGAAATTCGTATCAAAATCTTTATTCAGTCATGGTACTTAGGACGTTCGAACGCAGTGGACGCTGATTAACATTCAGATTGTGAGCTCGAGATTTCTATGAGGTGATGGTTGATGAGGCCGGACGACCGAATCAACTATCACCTCCGTAGAAGTCTCGAGCGAATAATCTAATTGTTTTAGTAGAATTCTAACAGAAATTAACGCAATTAACGGTTTCCAATTATTTTTCTACGCATTTATTGAGCTTAACGCCTCAACAAAATCACGCGCGTATTGAATTTGCAGCTGACGAAAGCGCACCCGTTATTCAATAATTTCAAGTTTTTAAAACAAAGAAACTCGTTAAAAATGTCTTCTTTCAGTCTTCTTAGGAATCTAATTATCTATTTACATCTAAACTTTCTTCTAAAACGTCAGAAAAACCAACAAACCTCGCATTTCGTGGACGACCGATAGCTACTGCACTGTAATGCCTGATGGAGTACTAGTCGCTCAGCCAATCAGATTGCAGCATTTGTATTAGTACGTACTCTGGGTGGAATTCTACTAAAATAAAATGTGACTGCAATGATGGCATTCCGCTTTTCGCATTAGATCAGCTCTTTGTGGTCGCATTGGAATGACAGCATGTTTTTTTTTATCGATTTCACTAAATTGCTCAAATGCACAAATTCGATCTGTCCAAGGAGCGAAATTCTGCTCGGCTGCTTCTCGGTGTAGCTAACTGAGCAGTTTTTAACTGTGCGTTTGAAACTTGTCGTGAACTGTAGGGTGGTTATCACGGACCGCTCGACTGATCCATAGGCGACTTAACAGACTCGCTCTAAAGTTCCTAACTGTGCTGTTAAAATTGCATTTGGAGACCTTGCCTGGCATTCCTATTATTGTTTTTTATTCTCAGGTTTTTTCTCGCTTTCAGGAGGACAGTATTCTTCAGAACTCTGACTATTCAAATGAGTCAGTAGAGCTTGAACTTGTTAGTTCATTGTGTGACGTTAGGAGGCAGCGTGGCCGAGTGATTTAGGGCACAGGTGTTGTAATCCGGAGGTCCCGGGTTCAAGGCGTCCACCCTGTCACTAGCGGGATTTGTCTCTCGGTAGTCCCGAGTTCAAATCCTCGGTCACCCTTTGTAAATAGCCAACTGGTCTGCCTCCTGCCAGTTGCGATTTTTAACCATCTAAACTAGCTAATGCTTAGTGCTAAGCTAAGTGCATGTCCACTATAAATAAGATTTAGATTTTTCTACATTACACGTTCTGAGCCATGGACTGGCAAAACTACCGTATTCAAGCATGAGTTTTTGACAGTTTTAGTTTGTTTATTGCTGTATTTAAACTCTGATATAAAGAGTGCATTTAACGGATAAGTAAACTACAATCATGGACAAAAGCCCTTGGAACACTGGTATAATGCAACGAATTATCTGCATTTTACAAAATTGAAGTCGAAAAAAAGCACGTAAAATATTGTATTGTACAGCATTGTAAAATATCTTTGTCTTTCAAAAATACAAGTTCTATGAGTAACAATAGAGACCGTATTCACGAAACCCTCTCGAAACTTCCATTAGCTGCGATTGAACCTGGTTCGATGTTCACGAGACTCCGTAGTTGGGGCCTGAAAGGGAAAAAGAAAATGAGTTTATGTGAAGGAAAGGAACGTTGAAAGATATTTAAGGCATCGCCAGTTGTAAAACCGATACAGTAGATAGTTACCAATGAGAAATTTCCGAGTTCTTTTGTGCCTCTGTTCCAAAACGAGTCTAAGTACAAAAATGAGTTTGATTTGCATGAAAACAAACCTGCAGGCGCAACTTATTTTCATATGAATGGTTTCGCCAGAAGAATTACATGGAGGCAAGAGGCAAATTGAAAGTGGGCTATTGAAAACACACGTACTGTTGCCACTCGGCATGTACTCCATGTTAACTTCCCATATAGTGTCCCTGTACATATTTCCCTTTATGGTATTTCTATATCACTCATGCCCATGGAAAATATGTATAGGGAGACTATATGAGAAGTTAACATGGAGTATATGCCTGCCATTCTGTCGGCGTCGCTCCTTTGTTGGAACGCAGTGCCTGCGGTGTTATAGGTCAGTTGCACTCGAAAAATCGGAACGCTCGATCGGAACGCAGCCTAACCATCAAGTACCGCGCTCCATATTTCCGTTATTCGCTTAAGAGGCGCAACGGCACCCCTACACCTGGGGACAAGGCAATACTGTTCCTAAGAGCTTAAGCGCGACTGAACTGAAAAAGCCGACACGCGAATGTTGTAATTCCCTTTGAAAAAAAGTCCCGAAAAAAGAAAATAACAACCTTATATGTTAAATTTGTGTGAAAACTTAATGAATAAATATGTAGCCTGCGCAGCAAGCGTTTCCGTGGGGTTTGAAGTAGGCGTCGAAACTTTTAACGGAAAGATTGGGGACAAACCTATAGTTTTGCGGCTTTCTCGACTCATGCAGAACGAGCATCAACAAAGAGTACTCAACCACCCCTTCCCACACTTCGCGCGGACAGAGAGAGAGAGAGAGAGAGTGAACGTATAAGAACGGGCTGGTTGGGGACTTAAAAGAGTTTTCCTTACGTTGACAGCCACGACAAGTAGAGTAGCAATTGGTTGTCATATAATAGGTACTCTCCCATGAGCCTGTGCAATATCCTCCTTCTTTCCATTCCCTGCATTTGCTCGCGGATTGGAGGTCAGGCTTGCAGATTTCTGCAAACGAGTTAATATTCAAGCTAGGCTTTAGTTATTCAAGCTGATGCATATATTCATTTATCGTTTCACATTTTATGTCACGTGTAAGAGGGTCTGAGAGAAAAAATAAGAACAAGAGAAACAACGGCGTAAAATTGTCTTCGGTGTGGACGCTCAACGGATATATTTATCCAACTCAAACTTTATTACTGACAGCAATCAGAAATTTTGGCGGAATTCATGTTTCACGGTGCAGTATTTTATTGGGATATTTGTAGATTCTGCGGTGAACCTGGCATCTAACCTTAACGAAAAAAAACTGTAGAGAATAAAGAGAGCGCAAGGTGATAACTTACCGGCGTTCAAGGCAAAGTGGAAACAAAGGATAAACACAACAACAATAGCGTGCTGCATTCTTCGCCTTATAACCTCTGAAACTAAATAGTAGATAAAACCAGTTGGTGGATCCTTCTTTTAACACAACTTATGTTATTTTGTTTTTAAACCATTAAACAAAATGTCCATGTTGCACAGGAAAATTTGCGTAACTAACTTGACTTAACAAGTCCACGTGGTAATTTGTTAGGACTGACCAAATGTGAGCGCGTTCAATGCGGCCAGCTTTCTACGAAGATTTACTTGC
>JAHPZR010023034.1:10000-22500 GCA_019787425.1 Platygyra sinensis | reverse complement strand
ATGAAGCTAAATCATGAAACACATGAAGCTTTGCTTTGATCTAGTTGCATACACTTCCAATCATTCAAATGTTGATACGAGGTATCTCTTTCTACTCAACAAGCTGAGCATACAGTTACAACCACAGAGAACACTATCAAAATCCCCCAACTGGCTCACTCTATGTATTTTTCTGTTATCAGCGTTCCTCGAATGGTATCCGGCCGTTTATCTCTTGAGTCGATTAGCCCCTAACTGTTTAGCTCCCAACCAGAAGTCAAATAGCTCTCAACGAAAGATCTCGTAGTTAAAACGTGAATTGGGGCTAATCAACTTGTGATTGGAGCTTGCCCACTAGGGGCTTAACGACTTGTGATTGGAGCTAACCGGCTAGGGGCTAATCGACTTACTTTCCCTCCAATGTGCCCATCCTTGATTATGTACCCTCGTAGAAAGATGAATATAAAATATAAACCCACCTATAGTCCAAAATAAATGCATGAAGTAAGTGAAGGCAGAAGGCCGAGCTCTCGGTTTCTTGTCGGAAATGAAACTATATAAAAATTGAGCTTGGTAAGTAAAGGAGATCGGCAAAAGAAACCTGAAAATTTCGATGAGCACCCGCGTCTAAAGTGGCTTAGCAGGGTGGCATCTTACTACAGCGCGCATAAACCGAGGAAAACTAAAATACTCGTGTAAAACGAAGATTTCCCGATTCTTACTGTCCAATCAGGGAATAGCACGTGAACTAAGAAAATCGTGACGTCAACTAGTCTCTAACAGCATACGTAATGTTGCTAAGCAACAATCCTCCCTAAAACCGAGGTCTCATTTCTGGCCAAAGGTTTAAAAGAGAATTTTCTCACCTAAAGTACAAGTACTGCACGTTAGAAGAAAACTATCTCTAGCCTGCTCATTCACGCCGCTTAATGTCATTTGGCGAGTACAAGCCGTTAGTTGTAAGCTATCTTACAAACAAGTATTTTACAACTCGCTATCGTCTTGGCTTGTCGTCATCTGAGCTACTGCTGTCGGATCCAGACTCCTCCTCACTGCTGCTGTCATCGCTGCTACTTTCACTCTCACTGCTGTCACTTCCAGAGCTACTTCCGCTTTGGCTGCTGCTCTTCTTCCGGGACTTGTTCTCGGCTGTTTTACTTCGTTTAGGCTTTGCCACTTCACCTTTCTCCTGATTTTTCTCCTGACGGACTCTAGAAACAAGATATCAAGTCTCGACAACACTGATAACATAATAAGGCAAGGCATCAATTGCCTAAAGCGCTGAACATTCACCCAGGACACAGAACTAACCTCCTTAGATGAGACATTAATCGTAACATACATGTATCCGTTAGTCCCCACCCCCACCTTCGACGATCATCGCCAGTAACCTTTTCTACCACTGGGCAAGAGAAGCAGTGTAGACTAGTCGACACGAATTGAGAGACGATTGTAATCAACCCATCAGATACTGAATCTCATTTCTAACGCGCTAACCACAAGATCCTAACGAAATTAAACGTTGCCCTAACACTGCGCTGGTGATTTCACTACACCCTCTTCATTTCATACTTTCCGGAGTTTCCGTAAACCCCATCGTACATACCTTCTAGACATGTGTTCACGAGTGCCTTTCTCCGCTGATCCAATGGAGGTTTGACTTCTTTTCTGGGCAGGAGAAAGCTCTCGTTCCGCCACTTTGCTTTTTCTGCGGACAGGCGATACACTGGGAGTTCTGTTTCGTCTCTGAACAGGGCTGGGTCTCTTAGGAGATGGGCTGGGCGAGGGATGATTCTGTGGAGGCGTTACACTTCTTGGCGGCTGACGCCTACGCATTTGCTTGGATGGAGACCTTCTTGGGCTGTGACTCGGACTTCTTGCAGGGCTTCTGCTTTGCCGCTGATTTGAGCCTCGGGCATTAACTGGGCTTCTTGATCGGCGTCTCCTGACAGGTGGAGGGCTGGGGCTTCTTTGAGTTCTCGGTGGCGTCGCGCTTCTGGACGGTTGACGCCTTCGAGGCCGGAGGGCTGGAGAACGTCTGGGACTGCGACTGTCACTTCTCCTCCGGCGTTGATTGGAACCTCTTGAAGGTTGTCTTCGTGGAGGCGATGAGCTGGGCATTCTGTCAGGTCTTGGGGGTGTTACACTCCGCGATGGTTGACGCCTGCGAGATGGCAGGGGAAGTGGACGCCTCGGGCTGCGGCTACGTCTTGCTTCCTTGGGGCTTGGTGATTTATTTCTGTAATGTCTCTCATCAGACCTACTTCTGGATCGATCTCTGTTCGTTAATCTAGCACGAACTGGGCTCGGAGCTGGCCTTCGACGTACAGGGGGTGGACTTGGGCTCCTGCTAGCTTTCCGCCGTCTTGAAGGCATGGCATTGTTTGGGGACGGCCGCGATGGCTTCACAGGAGAAGGACTGGGACTTGGAGAATGTACTGGTGGAGACTGATGTCTAGCATTACGAGGTGACGGGGAAGGAGACTGGTGTCTGGTCTTGCGAGGTGATCCGGAAGGAGACTGGTGTCTAGCATTACGAGGTGACGGGGAAGGAGACTGGTGTCTAGCATTGCGAGGTGATTGGGAAGGAGGCTGGTGTTTAGCATTATGAGGTGACGGTGGAGATTGGTATGCAGCTTTACGAGGTGACAGGGAAGGAGACTGTTGTCTAGTGTTACGAGGTGACGACGACAGTCTGCCATTCCGAGTTCTTTCCGTAACACTCGCGTCAGCACGTGATCGCTGTTTTGGTTGCGCTGATGGTCTCTCGGGGCTGCTTTCCGACGATTCGCCCTCGGACTCTGACTGTGATTCTGATTCGGACGAACTACTCGAAGAACTCTCCTCGGAACTAGTTTGAGCCTTTTTCTTGCTTTTTGTCACTTCCTTTCCTTTCTTTGGTCTCTCGCTCGCCACTTCTACTTTTTTCACTGTCGGTTTCGGCGGCGTGGTCTCGCGTTTTTCACTAGGTGACCTTATCCTCTGCCTACTCTCTCTGATCGGAGACTGCGATGCGAATAATGTGCAGCTTTCTCTAGGGTAAGTATTGGACTGCTCTTGCTGGCGACTTCTATGTGTGTTCTCCATGCGGTGCCTATCGTCAGATGAAGGAGACCTCTGTTTGCGGGCTACTCTCTCTTCTCTAGAAGAGCTCCGTCTTCGTTGTCTTTCTTCAGGAGTTACAGCACGTTCCACTCGACCACCCTCCCGACTATGTCTAGAGACAACGTTCTCTCTTTGTCGAGTTCGACGATGTCCTTCTGCCTCACGCGAGTCACTTCTCCTAGCTGCACTTCGTGTTTGTTCAGGGCTTGTGCTAGATCTCCGGCGTCTCCTTTCAGGCCGTTGTTCAACAGGTTCCTGACGTCGAATCATTCGCTTTTCTTCAGACGGGCTTCGCGCAATGCGCTGTCTTCCCTGCTTCCTGGTGACGTCAGGGGATTTTTCTGCCGAACTCGACCGCTCAGAACGACGTCGCCGTCTTTCACGGACGTCTCTCTCCTGGGACTGGCGCTTCCGCCTTCCTCGTTCTTCACTCACTCGGTTATCAGGCGAGTTACCCCGGTCCGCACGTGACCGATTATAACGTGTACGATTATCGCGCTCCTCACGCTCCTCACGAACTCGTTCTTGTCTATAACGTTCTTCGCCACGTCGATTAACACGCTCATCCCGCATGATTCTTTCTTTTCGCTCTTCATCGGGCTTATTGTACTGCTGATAAGACTTTGCTTTCTGTGGAGACAACACATCGGAGGAAGCAGATCTTTGGCGACGACTTGTTGCAACATTTGCTTTGTCTGTTGACGGGCTGCGATTTTCTTTTCTACTTTTGTGCTCTCTCTCTGCCGATTATTCTTCTGGTGTCTTACTGGGCTTTCACTCTCTGATCGACTACAGAAAGGAAAATATTAGCATTAGTCAGTGTTTTTAAGCGAGATGTAAGGCGGGCCGCATAGCCTTCATGCAGGGAACCATGATGATACAAGAAAGCCACTAAGGAGGTACACTGTAGAAGATTACTTTCAAAACGAAGCAAAGCTTATAAGACGATTGGGGAACATAAACACAGATTAGGAACAACTAACCTGAAACAAAATGGCTAAATGTAGCTCTTTGATGATTAAAATGATACAGAGTGAAACGAATCCACTATGTGACATTATAATCCATCAAATATATTCGCTTGCGGGCGATTGGTCTAAACGCGTCACGTGACCTTATATTCCCCAACTAAAACTGAATCCGAGAATATCCGAGAATATTTCTCAATTTTCAAAACTGCGCGTGTTACGAAAAATATTTCATGAGCATAATAAACCCAATAGCCTCCATTTGGCGGGAAAATATGCTCGGATATTTGTCCTTGGACATTATCTGCTACTTGAAGCTCACATTTTCCTCGAGTACATGTAGCTCGCTTCTCGGAACAGATAATGTCCAGGGACAAATATCCTAGCATGTTTTCGCGCCAAATGGAAACTATTGTTTATACATTTAATGTCAGTCAGACCTAACTCTCACCTTCTTGAATTTTGTCTTCGTTTTCTTCGGATTTTTTCGTCTTCCGAGCTGACTGATTTCTTCTTTCGTTTGAATTCCTTCTCTTCTTTCTCTTCCCTTCGCGGCTTTCTACTTCTATCAGGGCTCTTTTTACGGGAGCGTTCTCGGGACTCGTCTCTAGAAACACAAGAGCACGGAGCAACAAAGAGGATTTGCAAGGTGTTACACGTGTAAGTCACGAAATTGCATCATGACATTCGATATCAGTCACGAAACATAGTCACGCTATCAACAAATTTTCCGACCATTAACATAAAAGTAACAGTTCTATGTTTTGTTCTATGTTTTCTTGAAGAAACATGCAAGTTACAACAGCAATGGGTAACAACATTGAGTTACTGTACACAACGCCATAACCAGCTCTGTAGTTATACTTATCTGCAGGTTTTAACTTATTACTGCAGAACTGACAGAAACTTGACGAGTAGAACACAAAACAATGAAAACCTTACCTTGACATAACAGAAATAACAGGAAGCAAGTAAACTGCTTACGCCTGTGGAATTCTTCTTTTACGCACCTTTTATCTTTCTCTCCTTTTGTCTTCTTTGATTTACGTTTATCTGTCTCCGACTCTGATGAACTATAAACATTTGAAGAGAAAATTGAAGAGAAAAACAAAAAAAGAAACGTTCTGTTAGTTGAGAAACACTCACAGTTTAATCACTGTCCACCAAAGGGGAATAATGCCAATATATACACTGTATGAACATGTATTATGATGAGGATGCACTTTGATCGATACAGTCATATTACTCATACAGAATTTAAACTTACACTAAATTTTCATGCCAGTCAGGGACGCCCTTTACCTTACCTGTTACACCTAAACTTATTAATCACTTTTTGTTGTCTGAGATTTAAAAGTATCTGCCAGCTTCCCATTCCCATATTTCCAGCATAGTACTTACAGTACATCATCTCAATCTGTCATGGACTGAAAATTAAAACATGATTGTAACATGATTGTACATCTTTGTACGTCTATACACGTATGTCTTCACCGCAGATAACACTGTTCTGCAGTGAAGTTACCTTTCTTTTGGTGTCCGTTGTTTTCGTTTTTTCTCTGTTTTACGCCGGGAAGGTGAAGAATCATTTTCACCATCTTCTCCAGAACTGCAACAAGGAAAAGATAACATTACAAAAACACAAAGAATATTAAGTATTGTGTTTACAGACTACTTTCCAACTAGGTAAAATACATTTGTATTAACAGGTGGCCATGCTATGTGATCTGAATGATTTGCTTGGAACTAGTGTGTAAACTTGTTTACTAGAGTTTATAACTCTTGCTCATGAACAGACGACTTCAAAAAAAAAATTACTGATTTAACACTCCTCAAATGGGGCTTTTCAGGGTCAGTTGAACAAATAACGTCAAGGCTGTTGCCTAACAATATTTCAAGGAGCCCAGAAGGGCAAAAGCCAAAAAGTTAGGAGCCCAACAAGTAATGTTTTGGGAGATGCTTCAAAAACTTAGGCACCCAAAGGACTTTCTTGGGTGCCCCAGGCTGCCGGGCTCCTGTTAGGCAGCAGCCTTGAACGTATAGTGTAAATGGACATAACATGACTAAAATCCCAACTGGCAGGAGACATACCAGTTAGCTATCTATAAAAGTGGCCAAGGAGTTGAACTCAGGGCTACTGAGAACAACACCAACTTGTGGCCAGAATGCGACTTTAACCTGCGACCTCTGGATTTCAAGTCCGCACCTTAACCACCAGGTCACCCTGCCTCCAAGAAAACTAACACAATAAGTAGCCTAAACGTTACCTAGTACATGTGTACACTTCACTTGAAGACAGGCTCTAACAGAGCAATCAAACATGTGTCAACTCTGCACAGATTTATAACAATAATCAAAAGCAGCACAGCTAAGATCAGCAGATCTCAAATTGATTTGTCACATAGCACAGAGCATTGAAGAGATGCCAACTTGACATATTTTGCCAATCCTAGTAACAATCATTTTGCAGTTTCTTTGGATTTCATGTCAAGATTTCAGCTTCCTGATTTCTGTTGCAATAGCACTGATCTGTGGTAAGGTCAGACCTCTTTGCACTGTTAACCTGCTCCTCTGCTTTCCACAAAACTCCCATCCATTATCAAAGATTATAATATGCCAAATTTCACGTCAAGACATGTATCATTATGACAGCATGTGCAACAATTGCAATTGATTTAAATCACTTTACTCTATGACGCATTTTGGCTTGTTTGTTTCTGTTTTACAGAATTGGATACAGTTTCATTTGTACATGTATCTGTTATCTGTTCTTTTTCCCCAAGAGGTTATTCAAGAATAGAAGAGATGAGAAAGTGCCAAAGCCATGATTTGACTGCCTCCATCCTTGAAAACAAAAGCAAAGAGAAGGAAGGAGGAAAAGAAAAACAAGAATACCGTCAACAGTTTACAAAACTAAATACATATATCAGTCACCAATTTCATGACAAAAAAAGGCATCTCCTCATCACTTTTATTCCCAAGTAACTTTAAACTTTTTTCTTTTTGTATTTCATGCTAAATGCACCCTACCTGTCTGAGTTACTCCCTTCACCTGATGACTTAGATGCAGGAGTACGCTTTCTTTTCTTCTTCTTTGGGGGTGACTCCTCCTTTGCACTATAAAGAGAAAACAGTCAGCAAACAAAAGGCAAAACAAAATGCATCGAAGGTCAGTAAAATAATAATTAGTTATTCTTTAAGCCCTGCTGTATGGCTGCTCTGTTTTGTACCTGTGTTCACCTAAATACCATCTACCTGCTGATTTCCATTTGTGTCCTTCTTTTGATGTTTTAACTTTTATTTCACAATGTAAATCCACATGCATTTAAAATTAATTTAAAAGAATTCTACTTTTTTCCACCAAGTAGCAATAATACATTTTAACAACTGGAAAATAAAGACAAGATAAATCAACCAACAACAGCCCCTAACAACGTCATTACTACACAGTGAATGGTTAATCTTAGCGGTCTAGCTGCAAAATAAATAAGTGTAAATCTCAAGACCACTGGCCTTACCTTTATCAAGCCAAAATGAAACTTGAGAACAAATGAGCAAATATTCTAGATACAGTGTTGGGGAAATAGAAAATCAAGAACATTATTTAGACTTTGAATTTGTGATTGCTTAATGGTAAAAAATTCCCTCTCAATCTTTGCTACATGCAATTAAACATACTTACTAAATTTATGACCCCTGAATGTTTGGTTTCCTTGAAAAATTGTTATTAATGATATACATTTGAAATAAAAGCTTCTGTTCACTCACCCACAAATAGTTCTCAATTAAAATATATATTACATAAACAAGCCATAGACAAACCCAAGTTACAAAAATTATTAGTTTCTATTTTGACTAATACATATGCATGAATTGTTATTTAACTAATGATAAACTAACTGTTCATTTGTGTTTAAGTAATTTTTATACAAAAATTTAAAAGGATTAAGACTAAAAGAAGTTTTAATCTCTCTCTAAGGCCACACAATTTGAAATGCCCTTTATGGAGAAAAAATTACAAAACAGTGGAAATCAAGGACAAACAACTAATGAAGTAATGAAATAAGTTCACGTAGTAGGCTGTAAAGATCAGCGTAGTCTTTGTTATTAGTCAGTATTAGTTCCTTCCAGTGTAAAGAAGGTGGTAAATAATTTACTGTACATGTAGAGGGAATAATTGCCAGGTTCTGACCCATTTTGATGTCCAGGGCTGCTACAATCATTAGCAACACTGCTGAAATGTTTTATTTTACTGCAGAGACTTTGCAGTTTGGCCACCTTACCCCCCATCAACTGGTTGTTATTGGATTTATGGCAATAGTTTCCTGACAGTCTTATAGGGGGTCTTTAGATCTAGCTGATTTTCAGAGACATGGCAAAAAAAAAAAAAATAATGGTACATGTACCTAACTACAAAAACAAAAAAAAAGATTTCTACTGGCCCCTCATTTTCAATGAAAGTATGCATGAATCTTGAAAAGTTCATTGCTTAAAGACTTCAGTTGTTAAAATTACTCTTTTTCATGGAACCAAACATTCAGCTGGCCACAGACATATGAAGAATTTTATACCTTTTAGTTTCAGGTGAACTAAAATTAATCAAGGAGTTTCTTCACTACCCAAGTAATGTTGAATGATGTTCTATTTCCCTGGCACTTCAAGACTTCAGTTTTACAAGAACTTCTTGAAATTGAACTGAAACTGATCTAAATCATGACTTGTCTCTCAAATGACGATGCTCTTTAAATTTCCAGCAAATTCAACAAAAAGGCTACAAAAATACTAAAGCTAGGAGTTTAGACAGTAACTAAAAAGTCATTTGCTTTTAGGACAAAAAAAACTATAACAACAACGGACAGGATGGCAAATCTCTCAGTACTACACATATTACTGTAACACTTAAAAGCTCACTGTTTTAATCTTTATGATGGTTATCACCTCCAGCAGTAATTAACTAATTTTTTTGTTTGCTAGTGCAACACAGCTGTAAAAGGTAAAATATGGACTCAGGCAAAAGTTACACACACTGCCAAAGCTTTGTCGCAGTATTTTTAGCAGGATACAAGTACAAGTAGTTAGTTTATTGTCATAGTGTCACACATCCTATGACTTTTTTGCTCATTTCAACTGATTTGTAAGTAGGAGTGCTGGGGATAGTATTCCCTAATGCACTAACCCCTTATCTTTCAATAAATAACCCTGGGTGGAAAGAGGACCGTACTTGAAGAACAGAGTGTCATCTCTATCAACACAACACAATGGCCCTGGACCACTGACAACACAGTCCAACAAAATGACCCTCACAACCCCAGTAAGCCACTAGGCCTCGCTGGCAGATACTTTTAAATCTCAGACAACAAAAAGTGATTAATAAGTTTAGGTGTAACAGGTAAGGTAAAGGGCGTCCCTGACTGGCATGAAAATTTAGTGTAAGTTTAAATTCTGTATGAGTAATATGACTGTATCGATCAAAGTGCATCCTCATCATAATACATGTTCATACAGTGTATATATTGGCATTATTCCCCTTTGGTGGACAGTGATTAAACTGTGAGTGTTTCTCAACTAACAGAACGTTTCTTTTTTTGTTTTTCTCTTCAATTTTCTCTTCAAATGTTTATAGTTCATCAGAGTCGGAGACAGATAAACGTAAATCAAAGAAGACAAAAGGAGAGAAAGATAAAAGGTGCGTAAAAGAAGAATTCCACAGGCGTAAGCAGTTTACTTGCTTCCTGTTATTTCTGTTATGTCAAGGTAAGGTTTTCATTGTTTTGTGTTCTACTCGTCAAGTTTCTGTCAGTTCTGCAGTAATAAGTTAAAACCTGCAGATAAGTATAACTACAGAGCTGGTTATGGCGTTGTGTACAGTAACTCAATGTTGTTACCCATTGCTGTTGTAACTTGCATGTTTCTTCAAGAAAACATAGAACAAAACATAGAACTGTTACTTTTATGTTAATGGTCGGAAAATTTGTTGATAGCGTGACTATGTTTCGTGACTGATATCGAATGTCATGATGCAATTTCGTGACTTACACGTGTAACACCTTGCAAATCCTCTTTGTTGCTCCGTGCTCTTGTGTTTCTAGAGACGAGTCCCGAGAACGCTCCCGTAAAAAGAGCCCTGATAGAAGTAGAAAGCCGCGAAGGGAAGAGAAAGAAGAGAAGGAATTCAAACGAAAGAAGAAATCAGTCAGCTCGGAAGACGAAAAAATCCGAAGAAAACGAAGACAAAATTCAAGAAGGTGAGAGTTAGGTCTGACTGACATTAAATGTATAAACAATAGTTTCCATTTGGCGCGAAAACATGCTAGGATATTTGTCCCTGGACATTATCTGTTCCGAGAAGCGAGCTACATGTACTCGAGGAAAATGTGAGCTTCAAGTAGCAGATAATGTCCAAGGACAAATATCCGAGCATATTTTCCCGCCAAATGGAGGCTATTGGGTTTATTATGCTCATGAAATATTTTTCGTAACACGCGCAGTTTTGAAAATTGAGAAATATTCTCGGATATTCTCGGATTCAGTTTTAGTTGGGGAATATAAGGTCACGTGACGCGTTTAGACCAATCGCCCGCAAGCGAATATATTTGATGGATTATAATGTCACATAGTGGATTCGTTTCACTCTGTATCATTTTAATCATCAAAGAGCTACATTTAGCCATTTTGTTTCAGGTTAGTTGTTCCTAATCTGTGTTTATGTTCCCCAATCGTCTTATAAGCTTTGCTTCGTTTTGAAAGTAATCTTCTACAGTGTACCTCCTTAGTGGCTTTCTTGTATCATCATGGTTCCCTGCATGAAGGCTATGCGGCCCGCCTTACATCTCGCTTAAAAACACTGACTAATGCTAATATTTTCCTTTCTGTAGTCGATCAGAGAGTGAAAGCCCAGTAAGACACCAGAAGAATAATCGGCAGAGAGAGCACAAAAGTAGAAAAGAAAATCGCAGCCCGTCAACAGACAAAGCAAATGTTGCAACAAGTCGTCGCCAAAGATCTGCTTCCTCCGATGTGTTGTCTCCACAGAAAGCAAAGTCTTATCAGCAGTACAATAAGCCCGATGAAGAGCGAAAAGAAAGAATCATGCGGGATGAGCGTGTTAATCGACGTGGCGAAGAACGTTATAGACAAGAACGAGTTCGTGAGGAGCGTGAGGAGCGCGATAATCGTACACGTTATAATCGGTCACGTGCGGACCGGGGTAACTCGCCTGATAACCGAGTGAGTGAAGAACGAGGAAGGCGGAAGCGCCAGTCCCAGGAGAGAGACGTCCGTGAAAGACGGCGACGTCGTTCTGAGCGGTCGAGTTCGGCAGAAAAATCCCCTGACGTCACCAGGAAGCAGGGAAGACAGCGCATTGCGCGAAGCCCGTCTGAAGAAAAGCGAATGATTCGACGTCAGGAACCTGTTGAACAACGGCCTGAAAGGAGACGCCGGAGATCTAGCACAAGCCCTGAACAAACACGAAGTGCAGCTAGGAGAAGTGACTCGCGTGAGGCAGAAGGACATCGTCGAACTCGACAAAGAGAGAACGTTGTCTCTAGACATAGTCGGGAGGGTGGTCGAGTGGAACGTGCTGTAACTCCTGAAGAAAGACAACGAAGACGGAGCTCTTCTAGAGAAGAGAGAGTAGCCCGCAAACAGAGGTCTCCTTCATCTGACGATAGGCACCGCATGGAGAACACACATAGAAGTCGCCAGCAAGAGCAGTCCAATACTTACCCTAGAGAAAGCTGCACATTATTCGCATCGCAGTCTCCGATCAGAGAGAGTAGGCAGAGGATAAGGTCACCTAGTGAAAAACGCGAGACCACGCCGCCGAAACCGACAGTGAAAAAAGTAGAAGTGGCGAGCGAGAGACCAAAGAAAGGAAAGGAAGTGACAAAAAGCAAGAAAAAGGCTCAAACTAGTTCCGAGGAGAGTTCTTCGAGTAGTTCGTCCGAATCAGAATCACAGTCAGAGTCCGAGGGCGAATCGTCGGAAAGCAGCCCCGAGAGACCATCAGCGCAACCAAAACAGCGATCACGTGCTGACGCGAGTGTTACGGAAAGAACTCGGAATGGCAGACTGTCGTCGTCACCTCGTAACACTAGACAACAGTCTCCTTCCCTGTCACCTCGTAAAGCTGCATACCAATCTCCACCGTCACCTCATAATGCTAAACACCAGCCTCCTTCCCAATCACCTCGCAATGCTAGACACCAGTCTCCTTCCCCGTCACCTCGTAATGCTAGACACCAGTCTCCTTCCGGATCACCTCGCAAGACCAGACACCAGTCTCCTTCCCCGTCACCTCGTAATGCTAGACATCAGTCTCCACCAGTACATTCTCCAAGTCCCAGTCCTTCTCCTGTGAAGCCATCGCGGCCGTCCCCAAACAATGCCATGCCTTCAAGACGGCGGAAAGCTAGCAGGAGCCCAAGTCCACCCCCTGTACGTCGA
>JAHPZR010023034.1:0-2500 GCA_019787425.1 Platygyra sinensis | reverse complement strand
GTTAAATAATACAGCTGAAGACAACATCAGAGATTCCACTGTGCTTAATGAGGAGTCTCTTACTGACACTTAATCGTACCTTCGGTGAAGTGCTGCTACAAAGCGATGCTACATTCGATATACAGGCGTCAGCTCAGAGTTGTAAATACTCAATCTCCATCTTCATTATACATTAGAAATTAGGAAAAGCACTTACCGTGTGGACCAGCGTTGAAATATATCCGAAATCCCTTTCTTTCTTGGGAATGGTCTGAGTGGAATTTAATCAATATCCGGTCTCCAGTTAAAAGAATGTTCTGCCCAGTCTTCTGGCCGCAGTACTTACCAACCATTCTTCCGTCATTAACAATCTCCAGATAGTCATAGCTGTGTATGAGAAACGGAAATCATAAATGACAATTATTACACGATTCAATTAGTTCAAAGGGCCAATAGCGGAGGTCGACTGTCTCAATAGCCAAGCTTGTTGTTGAAAACAGATTTGATTTAACAGGTGTCGTATTGGGAGAATATCAACATTTTTTTTTGTACAGAGAAATAGCTCATATATACCAATGACGGATAATATATAGATTTAGGTCACCCTAAAAGCGGAGCTCCTGGAGCTTCTATAGCCCGATTAGGCTAACCCAGAATAAGGCTGAAATTTGATTTAATTTTTGTAACTTTGCGGTGAGGTTTTCGGTATATTGTTTGGCCGTCTATTTTGAGTTTAATAATCACAAAACCGATACACAAAACAAAAGCTGTAGACAAAAAACATTTGTAAAAAAGAAACAGTTATAGTTTGGTTTACTTTTAAACCTGGATTAGAGTTAACAGGCTTCCGAACAAATCCGGCTCTGTTTTCAACAAGTTAACCTGACATGAGCCCGCGATCCAATCGAAAACCAGCATTTGGTCAGCGCTCAACTTAAATAAAACATGTGACCTCGATAAGTTATTACCTTGAGCCCTCGATATGGTCACGTGATACTGGTCAGCGGATAACTTGATTGAGCGTCGATTGAGCAAAACATGGTGTCATATATCAAAAAAGTACACCGGAAACCAAGGCTGCATGTCTCTTTCAACCTATTATTTAGAATATGGCCGCCATCTCATGGGTTTCCTTTTTTTGTGAGTATGGGGCTCCGCTTGGCGGCCCTTCGTGAAGCCAAAGCTCAGCTATTTAACAATTATTCCACTCCAGCTTGTTCGATATGAGATGATAGATAGCCAACGAGGCGCGTACGCGCCTCGTTGGCTATAATCATCTCATATCCAACAAGCTGGAGTGGAATAATTGTTTTATTAAAAACGCCCCCAAAATATAGAAAACTAGACTACAATAAAAACCGCATACGCTCGCCATTTTTGTACATCATGGTATAATGGCTCTTATAATATACTCAACAAAATTTCAAGTATTTGATTGGTGAATAACCAGCTGAAACTAAAGGCAAAAAAACAAGAGCACTACTAAATTAATACAAACGTGGTTGAATGTCTGGGAAAACTGGGGAAATGAAAGAAAATTCAATTCTAAACTGGAGGAGTATGAGCACGAAGATCTCGATGAAAAGTTACAAATGCTGAGTACTTACCATGATGGATTAGAGTACGAACCGGAGAGTTTGAAGTCCATGTTGGCAGCCTTTTACCGGCGTTTAAAAAAACGTGACTACATGTACTCAATTACACGGGACCGGGAGTTTTATAATTATCAGTCCAAGTTCGTGCTCGAGAGAAAAGTAAAACATCTTCGCCAGCAAGGAAAAGGGAAGAGGCCAAACGCGGCAAGTGCACTGACAAGCAAAGAAGAAGAAATACTATGGACAGCAAGAACCCTCGGCGATTCCAGTCCAGGAGTTATTTCTCAGACGATGTAGTGGAAAGCAACTGAGGGCAGCAAACGTTTAGAGGCAGTCTATTATTCAGGTGATCGCCGGCCACGCAAATGAAAAGTCGCCGAACGACTACAATGAAGGAAATGAAAGGGAGCATCGGCAGCTATCGCACATCACACATCAGCAGAACTCCACAGACAACAACATCAAACAGTTTCCTAGGATTTTCAGTGTGGTATTTTCTTCCAACCAGTACGGAACAGATCCAGCAAGCAAGCAGCCATCATGCTTTTACGGTAAACAATTTCCACAACTGTCAAGTCACGTTTAGCGTCATTCAAGGGCAGGCGGTTCACCCAAAGTTCAGATCAGCATTAACTGTCTGTTCGAGGTAACTCATTACGGAACAATTACAAACTTGCCATCGCTTAACTGATTTTTCATGCTATTGATATAAAAACTTGTTCAGTTCATAAAGTTTCTGAAGTTTACCTGAAAATTCACGCTTGGTTTACCTGTCACTAGGTTGTAATTGATTGGTTGAAATAAAACATGTGAGCAGTTTGGAAGCCACTTCAGAGTTGCGTGTCCATAGAAGCGTGACGGTCGCATTTTCCTGATTTTTTTTATAATTTTGTTGAGAATATTATAAATAAAAAAACGTATGATCA
>JAHPZR010023033.1:0-20020 GCA_019787425.1 Platygyra sinensis | reverse complement strand
CCCTCATTGTCCCTTCTGTACAAATGTCGACCAAACAGTCAGTCATTTATTCGTATTAGGTCCCTGTGCTAGTTCTTTGACTGGTCGGAGTTTATTAAATGGTATCAGTCTATTTCTAAAAAGACCCTAGACCTTTCCAAGAATGAAGTCATATACAGCGTACTTAATGATTGGTCTTCTTGTTCAACCCTACAATCATCACTTTATTATCATCGGTAAGTACTTTCTTTATTGTAAAGCGTTAAACAGCGGTAAATTTCAGTTTGCAGATTACATAAATCTGGTAAATGACAAAATAGAAATTGAACAACATATAGCCCTTATGTCAAACACACATAAGTTCTTAAAGAAGTAATCCGGTTCCATAAATTAATGCACACAGTACAGTGTACGTAAGCACACATTTAATTTGCTAGTCTTAAATTTGGTTTTACAGTTTTTTCAGTGCAAGTGTCTCGTGTTAGTAAGAAAATTAATATAAGGTATGTTAAGTAAGTAATACAAGCATAAGTGAGGTAATGTTATGCATTGTAAGTGATGTATAACATAACACATTGTAAACAATGTTTAAATTGCAATTTTATGCAAGGTTTTGTAAGTAAGTAATGTCGAGTGTAGCTAGTGCAGTACTGTAAGTGAGTAATGTAAAATATTTTGTTAGCTTTGCTAGAAACTCATTATTCAGCAAAGTACGTGTTGTAAGTTGTAAGCTTTGTAACGTATGTATTCCGTAATATTATTGTAATGTAATTATTAATAAAAAAAGAAAAAATAATAATAACTCGCATTTGCTAGCAGGCCAATTGCAAGTGATTGGTTTAAAAACAGTCGTGTCACTTTGTCATCAAATAAAGAAAAAACAATAGTGACTCGCTTGCACACATTTTCCCGCGCTTTATATCACCTGCAGTGTCTTTTGGGATTCATGGCTATAGTGATTACCTTGCATTGAGTTTGGCTTTGTGACACTTCATCAAAATGAATAATCACGATATCATAACATGAAACCCACCTTCACTGCAATCCCTCACCTGAACTTATACAGGTCTGTAGCATAAGTTGGCAGTCGTGGAATTCTTGCATTTGCAGTGACTGATCCATCGTCAATATCTGCGATAATTATGCTTGATAACTGGGTGAAGCAAAATATTAAACTCCCTGTAAAGCACTGGTACAACACTGTCATAAACAGAATAATGCCCGCATCAAGGTGAGAAATGTCATTGAAGCTGAAAATTATTACCAAAAAATGTGAACAAAACACTAGAGAAATGGCAACCATCAAATGCATTGGAGAACTACATGTACCTAGTAGAAAGCTTAAATTTTGGTACAGTGTATGTTCGTTTTAAGAGTGGGACAAAAAAGGAGTGCCCTGAAGAAATAAAGTTTACTGCACATAATTTTTATCATAATTTTAAGTTCACTTCTAGCTGCGTCAGTCACACAAAGCTCTGAAATGAGTCAAATCTCAGTGTTGAGCAAAAAACAATCGTCGGAAACGTGAATTTAGCAAGCAATCGTGACTATAATCATGGTGCTATTATAAAGATTTATATGGAATAAACAAGGTGCTGTTGCTCCTAAACGAACATGGGGAACCCTCATTTTTACTTCCAAATCTAAGTTCCTATAAATTAAACAATCAACTGGCAAAGTTTGAGAAATATCTCAGTGTAGGTTCTATTTCAGTGGAATGACCTTAAACACAGAGCGATCCTATATAACGAGGCTGAGGTGTTCAGCCTGTCAATCTCAAATCCCAAAGGACGGCCAATGCTCCCATTTTATTGGCTTATTCACTCAAGTCTAATTTTAGCGACTTGCCACAAGATTCTGTTTTTCTGCCCGTTTTCTGCGGTTGAGAAATAAATTTGAAAACTAAAATTCGTAAATAAAAAATACAAACAGACTGTGAAGGTAATATATTTTATCTTCAGTATTATGGTTATTCTTCAACCAGTTATCTAAAAGAGACTCCGTAAGGTCAACATTAGTCGACCTTTTATGAACGTAATCAGTTGTTTTATGGCATTCAGCCTTGAGTCTTCCATTTCCTTTCTAACGTTAATATTCAGGTGAAATCTCAGTTTGCCATTTTTCAAGTTCTGTTGTTTCTTCGTAGTACTTGTTGTTTCCAATTTCTTTGCTCTGAATATGGAACAGTTTGAGGAATAACTCAGTGTTGTTCAATTTGCATTTTGTTTGCACCATCATAACACTCATAAACCTAGTGAATAATTTTAAATATCCCACTAAAATCCGTCTGTGTTCACAGGCTAACCGAAATCACCTCTTACGAGATTTCGTTTTGTTCTCAGCATGCTGAGATAAATGGAAACAGATGGCTCTCAGGCATCAGCTTTGTTATTTTAGCTATAGTGGCGAAATTTGAATGTTCTGTGTGAAGCGACGAAGATAATTCATCGTTTTTGTTGTTCCAAAGCCGTCATCTAAATTGTTAATATAAGTTTTATTTTCACTGTATTTTTATTATTTACCTTATATTATTCTACGTAAATGACTCCGTTGGTTTGACAAAAAAACGCTATTTCTCCACGACTTCTATGTTATGCGACCGTTATTCTGGCTTTCCACCATTACACAGGAAAGCCAACAAAGTGCTTCAAGGGGGCGTGTCCTTGCCTTTTATAGGATCGCACTGTGTTTAAGACCTATTATATCACTTGATAACTTCAAGCCACCAGAAGTCACTGCTATTCCATTCAAACCTGGTGTGTCCCCACCATGCAATCATGAACAACAAGGCCATATCATCTTGGACAAAAAATTATTGTTCTTTTCTTTTCTCTCCAATATGTTTTAAATAGTTAATGTACATGTTTTGCATCAAGTATGATTCTCTAAACTGACCAGTTCACTTTTTTCATGAGTTTGTAGCTAAAGGTAATTATATGCATACATGTAGTTATTGATTGAAGTATAAATTATACAGTACTGCGAAGCTTGGAAACTCAGAAAAACAGAAGCAAAGAAGCTGGACGCTTTCCAATACAAATGCATGAAACGCATACTGAGAATAAGATGGCCACGGACCATCTCACACCAACACATCCAGGAGACTACAGGAGTGAACAGAGCAAGTGATGAGATCAGACGCTGAAGATGGAATTAGATCGGGCATATAATGAGGAAGAACAGAGAGGAGCACTGCGTTACAGCTTTGGAGTGGAGGACAGAGGGGAGGAGGAGACCAGGCTAACCAAAAACAACACGGAGGATTGAAGATGAAAGACGAGTAGCTGGGTGGCAATCATGGATGACTGTCAGAGCTTAAGCAGCAAACCAAAGTGGATGGAAAGAGAATGTCAAAGCCTTATGGCACAAAGAGATATAGAGATAGAGAGATTAATAGAGCCACAACAAGCACACATTTCTGTTCATGTCAAAAATTAATTTATCTCTCCTCATCAAATAGTACACTTGTTATTGCAGTTTCTGTTCACAGCTGTATGTAGAGGTGCAGTGGTCTCACGGTTACTATGCTCGTGTCCAGATTGAGCGGTCTGGGTTTGAGTTCTGTCCGGGGACATTATTTAGCCGATCTTGTGTTCTTGGGCAAGACACTTTATTATCACAGTGTCTCTCTCCACCTAGGTGTACATATGTATAAATGGGTATACTGGGAAATTTAATGCTGTTTAACACAGTTCTTTTGTTTGTATTTCATTTATTTTTTAATCCCAGTATTATATCTCAGGGCTGAGTTGTTAAAGCCTGATTAAGGTGGCTCACAATGCGCTTCCAGTAACTTAGCCGGAGTAAAAATGGCTCTGAACCCCATGTACAGAATTTTTTTGAACTTTGCCAAAAGTTGCATCTTATTCTGCTTATCAAAATTCTTAAGAATAAGAAAAAATTCACCGTACCATTTTTAAAATAATTATGAGCGCTTAAAGCTAAAATTAAGGGTGTTTTAGCAGGTCATAGTGTTGCTATGGTAACCTATTGTGTCACAAAAATAATACCAACATGTTCACCAGTGATTGGGCAGTTTTTTGATCCCATGATTGTAGCATCAACTGATAAAGAGTGGAAATTACACGTATGACCCATCAAAATCTAAGTCTTGGAATGTGCTGGAAACTGTTGTGAGCCACCTTAATCAGGCTTTAACAACTCAGCCCTGAGATATAATACTGGGATTAAAAAATAAATGAAATACAAACAAAAGAACTGTGTTAAACAGCATTAAATTTCCCAGTATACCCATTTATACATATGTACACCTAGGTGGAGAGAGACACTGTGATAATAAAGTGTCTTGCCCAAGAACACAAGATCGGCTAAATAATGTCCCCGGACAGAACTCAAACCCAGACCGCTCAATCTGGACACGAGCATAGTAACCGTGAGACCACTGCACCTCTACATACAGCTGTGAACAGAAACTGCAATAACAAGTGTACTATTTGATGAGGAGAGATAAATTAATTTTTGACATGAACAGAAATGTGTGCTTGTTGTGGCTCTATTAATCTCTCTATCTCTATATCTCTTTGTGCCATAAGGCTTTGACATTCTCTTTCCATCCACTTTGGTTTGCTGCTTAAGCTCTGACAGTCATCCATGATTGCCACCCAGCTACTCGTCTTTCATCTTCAATCCTCCGTGTTGTTTTTGGTTAGCCTGGTCTCCTCCTCCCCTCTGTCCTCCACTCCAAAGCTGTAACGCAGTGCTCCTCTCTGTTCTTCCTCATTATATGCCCGATCTAATTCCATCTTCAGCGTCTGATCTCATCACTTGCTCTGTTCACTCCTGTAGTCTCCTGGATGTGTTGGTGTGAGATGGTCCGTGGCCATCTTATTCTCAGTATGCGTTTCATGCATTTGTATTGGAAAGCGTCCAGCTTCTTTGCTTCTGTTTTTCTGAGTTTCCAAGCTTCGCAGTACTGTATAATTTATACTTCAATCAATAACTACATGTATGCATATAATTACCTTTAGCTACAAACTCATGAAAAAAGTGAACTGGTCAGTTTAGAGAATCATACTTGATGCAAAACATGTACATTAACTATTTAAAACATATTGGAGAGAAAAGAAAAGAACAATAATTTTTTGTCCAAGATGATATGGCCTTGTTGTTCATGATTGCATGGTGGGGACACACCAGGTTTGAATGGAATAGCAGTGACTTCTGGTGGCTTGAAGTTATCAAGTGATATAATAGGTCTTAAACACAGTGCGATCCTATAAAAGGCAAGGACACGCCCCCTTGAAGCACTTTGTTGGCTTTCCTGTGTAATGGTGGAAAGCCAGAATAACGGTCGCATAACATAGAAGTCGTGGAGAAATAGCGTTTTTTTGTCAAACCAACGGAGTCATTTACGTAGAATAATATAAGGTAAATAATAAAAATACAGTGAAAATAAAACTTATATTAACAATTTAGATGACGGCTTTGGAACAACAAAAACGATGAATTATCTTCGTCGCTTCACACAGAACATTCAAATTTCGCCACTATAGCTAAAATAACAAAGCTGATGCCTGAGAGCCATCTGTTTCCATTTATCTCAGCATGCTGAGAACAAAACGAAATCTCGTAAGAGGTGATTTCGGTTAGCCTGTGAACACAGACGGATTTTAGTGGGATATTTAAAATTATTCACTAGGTTTATGAGTGTTATGATGGTGCAAACAAAATGCAAATTGAACAACACTGAGTTATTCCTCAAACTGTTCCATATTCAGAGCAAAGAAATTGGAAACAACAAGTACTACGAAGAAACAACAGAACTTGAAAAATGGCAAACTGAGATTTCACCTGAATATTAACGTTAGAAAGGAAATGGAAGACTCAAGGCTGAATGCCATAAAACAACTGATTACGTTCATAAAAGGTCGACTAATGTTGACCTTACGGAGTCTCTTTTAGATAACTGGTTGAAGAATAACCATAATACTGAAGATAAAATATATTACCTTCACAGTCTGTTTGTATTTTTTATTTACGAATTTTAGTTTTCAAATTTATTTCTCAACCGCAGAAAACGGGCAGAAAAACAGAATCTTGTGGCAAGTCGCTAAAATTAGACTTGAGTGAATAAGCCAATAAAATGGGAGCATTGGCCGTCCTTTGGGATTTGAGATTGACAGGCTGAACACCTCAGCCTCGTTATATAGGATCGCTCTGTGTTTAAGGTCATTCCACTGAAATAGAACCTACACTGAGATATTTCTCAAACTTTGCCAGTTGATTGTTTAATTTATAGGAACTTAGATTTGGAAGTAAAAATGAGGGTTCCCCATGTTCGTTTAGGAGCAACAGCACCTTGTTTATTCCATATAAATCTTTATAATAGCACCATGATTATAGTCACGATTGCTTGCTAAATTCACGTTTCCGACGATTGTTTTTTGCTCAACACTGAGATTTGACTCATTTCAGAGCTTTGTGTGACTGACGCAGCTAGAAGTGAACTTAAAATTATGATAAAAATTATGTGCAGTAAACTTTATTTCTTCAGGGCACTCCTTTTTTGTCCCACTCTTAAAACGAACATACACTGTACCAAAATTTAAGCTTTCTACTAGGTACATGTAGTTCTCCAATGCATTTGATGGTTGCCATTTCTCTAGTGTTTTGTTCACATTTTTTGGTAATAATTTTCAGCTTCAATGACATTTCTCACCTTGATGCGGGCATTATTCTGTTTATGACAGTGTTGTACCAGTGCTTTACAGGGAGTTTAATATTTTGCTTCACCCAGTTATCAAGCATAATTATCGCAGATATTGACGATGGATCAGTCACTGCAAATGCAAGAATTCCACGACTGCCAACTTATGCTACAGACCTGTATAAGTTCAGGTGAGGGATTGCAGTGAAGGTGGGTTTCATGTTATGATATCGTGATTATTCATTTTGATGAAGTGTCACAAAGCCAAACTCAATGCAAGGTAATCACTATAGCCATGAATCCCAAAAGACACTGCAGGTGATATAAAGCGCGGGAAAATGTGTGCAAGCGAGTCACTATTGTTTTTTCTTTATTTGATGACAAAGTGACACGACTGTTTTTAAACCAATCACTTGCAATTGGCCTGCTAGCAAATGCGAGTTATTATTATTTTTTCTTTTTTTTATTAATAATTACATTACAATAATATTACGGAATACATACGTTACAAAGCTTACAACTTACAACACGTACTTTGCTGAATAATGAGTTTCTAGCAAAGCTAACAAAATATTTTACATTACTCACTTACAGTACTGCACTAGCTACACTCGACATTACTTACTTACAAAACCTTGCATAAAATTGCAATTTAAACATTGTTTACAATGTGTTATGTTATACATCACTTACAATGCATAACATTACCTCACTTATGCTTGTATTACTTACTTAACATACCTTATATTAATTTTCTTACTAACACGAGACACTTGCACTGAAAAAACTGTAAAACCAAATTTAAGACTAGCAAATTAAATGTGTGCTTACGTACACTGTACTGTGTGCATTAATTTATGGAACCGGATTACTTCTTTAAGAACTTATGTGTGTTTGACATAAGGGCTATATGTTGTTCAATTTCTATTTTGTCATTTACCAGATTTATGTAATCTGCAAACTGAAATTTACCGCTGTTTAACGCTTTACAATAAAGAAAGTACTTACCGATGATAATAAAGTGATGATTGTAGGGTTGAACAAGAAGACCAATCATTAAGTACGCTGTATATGACTTCATTCTTGGAAAGGTCTAGGGTCTTTTTAGAAATAGACTGATACCATTTAATAAACTCCGACCAGTCAAAGAACTAGCACAGGGACCTAATACGAATAAATGACTGACTGTTTGGTTGACATTTGTACAGAAGGGACAATGAGGGTTCTATCTCGTCCCCAGTCTTAGTCACTGCGGAGCTACATGAGAAGCATGCGCATGCTAGCAAGTCAATTGCATGATAGCTTGCGAGTCAATCGAGACGCGTTTCACAAGCTCCGACGCTTTTTCATATTTCTCGGCTAGAAAACACTGGCATAGTACGTAAGTACTAACTCTGTGCAAAACCTCTATTTTGTTGTTGTGACTCTAACGATTTCTTCCCCTTTAGCGAGCTTTCGCGCCATGCCAAGCACGGGTGAAGACACACAACCTAGCACTGAAACGATCGCACCTGTACGCCCACTGGGCGAAAATTCTGGGCTACTGAGCCAAATAAACGACCCACCGGGTCAAGAACTTATATACAGGCTGCATTTGTGAAGTTGAGTGCCGACTTCGGCAAGCTGACCACTCATTTAGGTCAAATCTGCGAACACCTCCCCATTCCCGATGCGCGGGAAAATCGTGACCTACCGGGCTCAAGTACCAAAGGCCGAAAACGGCGCCACAGTGTGTCCTCTTCGGACTTTGAGGACGATTCCTCAGCCCGACAAAAGTCTTCAAAGGACGATGTAGACGCTATTAGCATCACTGCATCAGAAGAAGACGTGAATGAGCTCCTGTGGACCAGTAGCGAACCGGGAGTAACAACAGACGCCCAAACGGACGTCAATGACGAATTGCTCACCGAGCTAAGCGCAGGCCTTATCGACGACGAGAAAAAAGGCCCCAAAGTCACGAAACAGCTGGCAGCTATTGTAAATAAGCGATGGGCCAAAAAACTCGCTCCCGAGAAAATAACCTCAATTCTAGAGAAATACTCGCCACCCGAAAACTGTTCGGAGGTTACTGTCACGCGAGTGAACCCTGAAATCTGGGCGCCATTAAATGCGGCTCAAAGGAAAGCCGATCTCCGCATGGCGAACCTTCAACAAACTTTGCAAAAAGCAACGTTTGCTACGGTTATGACAACAGACAAACTCTTGGGCATGAAAAATGACCCTAAAAGCACATCATTGCAATTGAATGAATTGATAACAAACAACATCGATGTTGTAGCCCTTCTTGGGCACGCTGCTCATGAGTTGTCCCATTTAAGGCAGGAAAAACTTAAGCCAGCCCTTAAGCCAGCGTACCACGCTCTTTGTTCCTCTGAAACGATCACCGCGTCCACTAAATATCTTTTTGGCGACGATCTCGCCAAACAGATAAGGGATGCCAAAGAAACAAATCGTATTGGAAATGCAGTAGGCTCATCAAAGCACGATTACAGACCGATTCACCGAGACTCCTCGTGGCCTAACAGGCGTAACAATGGTTACAGAAGTGGGTCTGCAAACCGGCAGCATTTTTTGGGGAAAGGTCCCCATGCAACCGTACGGAAGAAGTACGACAACAGCCAAAAGAAAGGCCAGAAGAAATAAAACAACTCATCACTCAACTAAAAAATTCGGTAAGTGATTTCCCTTTGTTTATTGAAACCACACTCCGGCCTTACCTTCAAAGTCGTTCCGACACTTTTCAGGCCGGAAACATATCACATTCCTTAGATGCTTGGAAGGAAATGACATCTGATAAAGACATATTAAGTACGGTAATGGGCATGTCCATTGAGTTTTGTGACAAGCCAATTCAGCATTATCTCCCGAAATCGGTGAGATCTGAAAGGGAAATCCAAATAATCTCTGCTGAGATAAACAAACTGCTCTCAAAGGGAGCTCTTGAAGTCACCAAGCATAGTGACAACGAAATAATTTCTGACATATTTTTAAGGGATAAGAAGGATGGCAGTCATAGAATGATCCTTAATTTAAAGAAATTAAACATGTATGCAGCAAAAGCCCACTTTAAGATGGACACGCTGCATACAATTACTAAGCTGATCAGAAAAGATTGCTTTATGGCGTCCATCGATCTAAAAGACGCTTACTACTCAGTTCCAATCTCTAGAGAGGACAGAAAATACCTCCGGTTCCTTTGGCAAGGTACACTTTTTCAGTTCACATGCTTGCCAAATGGCCTCTCCTGCGCGCCGAGAAAATTCACCAAACTTCTAAAGCCTGCCCTCTCCGAGTTACACTTACGGGGTCACATATCTAGTGCTTACATCGATGATATGTATTTGCAAGGGCAGACCTATAAAGAATGTGTGCATAATGTTATAGATTCTGTAACCCGAATTGACTCTCTGGGTCTGGTTGCCCACCCTGAAAAGTCGGTGTTTAACCCCTCACAACAACTGGAATTTCTCGGGTTCATACTAAACTCGGTCTCTATGACAATTCGGTTAACTCCGGAGAAAGCCGCAGGTCTGAAAATGGCCTGTCACGCTCTGCTTACGAACCCGTCCCCTACGATAAGGGAACTAGCTAGGGTGGTGGGGAAAATAGTGTCATCCTTTCCCGGGGTAATGTATGGACCCCTACACTACCGTCTTCTCGAACGCGACAAAATCCTCGCCCTACAAACTACCTGTTGGAATTTTGACAAACATATGTCCCTTTCACTGGAAGCCAAATCAGAGCTTAGCTGGTGGATAAACAATATTATGGAGGCCAATAATATCTTGTCCAGAGATGCACCAACCGTCACGCTCACTACAGATGCCTCTAAACTAGGCTGGGGAGCTGTGTTAGATACGCAATCTACGGGAGGACTGTGGTCTTCCACTGAAAGCCAAAACCACATAAATTACCTTGAGCTCCTCGCTGTTTTTCTGGGTCTACAAACTTTTTGCAGCTCGCTGCATGACTGCCATATCAGGCTTATGATTGACAACACTACGGCTGTGGCTGTAATAAATCATATGGGAACTAGCCACTCTGACCCCCTAAACAAGCTTACCAAGGAAATCTGGTTATGGTGCATTCCCCGCAATATCTGGCTCAGCGCGGCCCACATTGCAGGGAAATGCAACATACAGGATGATTTGGAATCCCGCCATAGTGTCACGGAAACTGAGTGGATGTTAAATAACACCCTCCTCTCGAACGCCTTGAGCGAGCTCGATTTCACCCCTGAAATAGACCTCTTTGCCTCTAGGTTAAACGCTCAGATTCCTCAATACGTGGCATATCGACCTGACCCAGGGGCGAGGGCAGTGGACGCTTTCACGATCGATTGGTCTCTACTAAAATTTTACGCTTTCCCGCCTTTCAGTATAATTGCATCAGTGCTGAAGAAAATAAAGGAGGACAAAGCCACAGGCGTATGTATCCTTCCCCACTGGCCAACACAGGCTTGGTTTCCAATGGTGGAAAAAATGGCGGTCCGCAAAAGCGTTGTACTTCCACCCAGTCGATCCCTGCTACATTTACCGACCCTTCCCAACCAGATCCACCCTCTACACAAGCGTCTCTCTCTCTTGGTCTGCCTCTTATCCGGGAACAACTGACCAACCATAATATGTCCCAGACAGCAACAGACATCATAATGGCGTCCTGGCGCTCTGGTACCAGCAAACAATACCAGACCTACCTCAAACGCTGGGAAAAGTACTGCCAATCTAAAGGACTTGGAAAATTCGAGGCGACAGTGGAAAATGGAATCGACTTCCTGGCAACTCTGTTCAGCGCAGGTTTAGGATATAGTGCGATCAACACTGCCCGCTCAGCACTCTCATCTGTGTTGGTGCTGCCTAACAACATAACCTTTGGCTCACACCCGTTAGTAGTACGATTCCTTAAGGGAGGTCCTCGCTACAGCAGGATCTGGGATGTTGCAGCTGTACTGCAATATCTCAGAACGTTGGGCCCAGCATCTGAGCTCGATCTGAAGACCTTAACAACGAAAACAACCATGCTCCTCTGCCTGTTAACCAGACAGCGTTGTCAAACACTTACTAAACTTGACACCAACTTCATGCAAATACTTCCCGACAAGATTATGTTCACCGTTGGGGAGAAATTGAAGACGACCAGGCCAGGGACACATCTCCAGCCAATTGAATTGATTGCTTACAACCAGGATAAAACCCTGTGTGTTGCATCCCATCTACAGACCTACCTAACCTACACCCAACCGCTTCGTGGGCAATACTCCAAGCTGCTAATCAGCTACGCCAAGCCCCACAAACCGGTAACAATATCTACAGTCAGCAAATGGGCTAAGGCCGTGTTAAAGGAGGCCGGAGTGGACACCACCTGTTTCTCCGGAAATAGTGCCAGATCAGCGTCCACCTCATACAGCGTGCAAAGTGGTTTACCCCTCAAGGACGTCTTGAAAGCTGGCGGATGGTCTAATGCTGGGACCTTTGCTAGATACTATAACAAACCAGTGCAAGCCAACTTTCGCAGCCATATTTTAGCACATTTTAACAATAGCTCCACTTAAGAAACTATATTGTTCTTATAATTATGGCCAGTAGCCCTGACCATTTTGCTGATGTACCAAAAAAAAAAAAAAAAAAAAAACATATTTACAATGTACCCCATTTATCTTTCCATATTAAAGTGTGTTTTACACTTATTCAACTGCTCTTGTATTCCATTACCATCGACTCTACTACCTTGGTGGCTTGCGTGCCCTGAACGTTCAAATCTCATGTAGCTCCGCAGTGACTAAGACTGGGGACGAGATAGAATTCTAAAATTAAACGAGACTTACCAGAAGTCGATGTTTGATTGGAATTCTTTCTCGTCACCAGTCAGGAACGAAGGAGTTACATGCCCTCCCTCACGTGGGCTACCCACCCAAGTCCTTCGTTCCTCATCCTTTTCAGCGCACGCGCGCGTTCAAGATTGACTTGCTAGCATGCGCATGCTTCTCGTGTAACTCCTTCGTTCCTGACTGGTGACGAGAAAGAATTCCAATCAAACATCGACTTCCGGTAAGTCTCGTTTAATTTTAGAATTTTCAACTTTTTTTAATTTATACAAAATTTAATTGGTGTAAAGAAAATTATGAATAATCTTGTACTGGAATATTGTAAGTTTGATTTCTTTGCGTCACAAGGAAGGGTAGCGAGTATATTTTCTGACGTTCTTGGATATCAAATCCACATTCTACAAGTCTTTTCTCAGTCGTTAGTGATTGCTGAAATACTTGTGCCCGGTAAGAAAGTGAAATGGTGTACTCATATGCTCATATTATGGTTTACGGCCCCTGACTCTGAACAATAAAATATCCCTTTAATAACGGCAAGTGGCACATACGTAAGACATCGTCAAGGTTGCTCCACTCTTGACATTCCTTTGCAAGCCGTGAATCCTGCTCACAGCTAAGACTGTACTTATGCTGCACAGTGGAACTCTGATATCCGATCACCAGCATACCACCACTTTCTGGTTATTTTAGCCAAGTGGTTGTTGACTTAGCTTTATTTTTCATAGAGAAAGTGCATGCATGTAGTACAAATGCTGTCACAGTCACTGCGGTATAAATATATGTAATAGGGCTGTCTTAATTGAGTGTTTACAATGCAGCCTTTTGTTGTTTAAAAATTGCTCCTGTTTATTTTTCCTTTTAGAATGAAAAATGCAACAATCCACTTTGATCGGTTTCTCCTCCAAAGGTATAAGTCACTTTCAAATTTCATAATTTGACAGTTGCTTCTATCAAGCTTTCTGACTGCAAAGGATCATTTTCATTTACAGACAAACATTCTACACCTTACAAGAATGGCAAGAGGAAAGAGAACAGTTTGTTAGAGACTTTCAACAGCTTGTTTTGGCATGTAAGTAAAGTTTTATGACTAGCATTCTGACACTTGTTTTTACTTTCTTTTAATCCTTACATGTACTCTTCAAGGTACGCTCAGGCTTACAATTTATTAATTTTGCCCATTTACAGTTCACAATGCGCTTCCAATAACTTAGCCAGGGTAAAAATGGCTCTAAACCCTATGTACAGATTTTTTTTTGAACTTTGCCAAAAGTTGCATCTTATCCTGCTTATCAAAATTCTACAAAAAGAAAAAATTTCACCATACCATTTTTAAAATATAAGCGCTTAAAGCTAAAATATGGTGAGGACACACCAGGTATGAATGGAATATCAGTGACTTCTGGTCGCTTGAAGTTATCAAGTGATATAATAAGTCTTAAACACAGAGCGATCCTATAAAAGGCAAGGACACGCCCCCTTGAAGCACTTTGTTGGCTTTCCTGTGCAATGGTGGAAAGCCAGAATAACGGTCGCATAACATAGAAGTCGTGGAGAAATAGCGTTTTTTTGTCAAACCAACGGAGTCATTTACGTAGAATAATATAAGGTAAATAATAAAAATACAATGAAAATAAAACTTATATTAACAGTTTAGATGACGGCTTTGGAACAACAAAAACGATGAATTATCTTCGTCGCTTCACGCGGAACATTCAAATTTCGCCACTATAGCTAAAATAACAAAGCTGATGCCTGAGAGCCATCTGTTTCCATTTATCTCAGCATGCTGAGAACGAAACAAAATCTCGTTAGAGGTGATTTTGGTTAGCCTGTGAACACAGACGGATTTTGGTGGGATATTTAAAATTATTCAGGTTTTTGAGTGTTATGATGGTGCAAACAAAATGCAAATTGAACAACACTGAGTTGTTCCTCAAACTGTTCCATATTCAGAGCAAAGAAATTGGAAACAACAAGTACTACGAAGAAACAACAGAACTTGAAAAATGCAAACTGAGATTTCTCCTGAATATATATTGACGTTAGAAAGTGCGCGCACTAATCACGTGTAAAATTATGCGCAGTAGGGATGCGCAATGCAATACTGGGGAATGACCTTAAAAAATGGTTTGAACCCAGGAGTATCAGTAGTTTGACAACCCAGGTAGAAGTCATTTTCACAGTCAAGTGAATAGTGTTTATCAGTTGATGATGTTATACACGAAGTCTGGTCCATTGAAAGCGATTGGTCAATTAAGCCATGATGGTATTGGCTGAAAGACTTGTGTTCAGTTTGTCTCAGTCATTGGTCAGTTTGAGGTCCGTCTATTGTTAGTCAAATTAAGTCCGTCTGTTAGATGTCTGTTTAATTTGTCCGTTACTTTTTTTGTCGTGGATAAGTCCTTTGTGAGGTGTCGGTAGTTGTTGACATCAGGCAGTCGGAACATTAAATTTTGATCTTGTAAACTGCTCCCTGTCTGTTGTTGGGTTTGTCTCTGTCTTTAACGTTGGTCGGTAAGTGTTGTAACGTAGTCGAAGGTTCGTGGGTTACATTGATGTTATAGGGCTGTGAGATCCATGAGATGGTCTCAGAAGTGCCCTGAATGTAAGGTATAGTCACTGTAGTAACAGGTATCGGGTTCCTGTTTGTTGCATATCAGCTTCATAAGGTCGGTAAATATTTCATCTAATAAAGTCAGCATTGTAGTTGTTATACTAACAGAGAAATAACAACAGCATGTTATTATGTAAATTCTGAGAGAAACGTAGACTCGGAAAAAATCCGAGTACCAGATGGGATTTGAACCCACGACCCTCTGTGATCTAGTCGTGCTGGCTCATTTGAACTCACTAACAGCATTGCGCTGTCACATGAAGGCATCACATATGAACTCACTAATGGCATCATGCCGTCACATTAAAGCATATCATGATGCGTTTAAGCAACCTCCTAAGTGAGTATACTAACAGAGAAATAATGATATTATGTAAATTCTGGGAGAAACGTAGACTCGGAAAAAATCCGAGCTCCAGATGGGATTTGAACCCGCACGATGGGGTTCCAGTCAATACCCACAATTTGACCCTTGCTCACCACAGAGTCTCCAGTAGCTCAGTGGTAGAGCTTCCAACTAGATCATGCAGGATTGTGCGTTCAAATTGTATCTGGGTCTCGGTTTTTTTTTTCTGAGTCTACAATTCTCCTAGAATTTACATAATATCATATTGTAGTTGTTCTTGAGAAAAACATGTTCAAGGTATTTGTTTTCGTCACCTGAGCTGTCTGGTGTGTCACAAACTAGTTGCGCTCATCTCGTCAAATTATTTGTAGTCATGGCTTTGTGTGAAGTCGGGCAAGTAATCTGTCAGTATGCGTGGTTTTCTGTACACTTTTATTCGCAGTTCGTTGTTGTCACGGCTTGCCAAACAGTCTTGAAAAGGAAGGCTTCCTTTTTCTTCAATTTCTTTGGTAAACTGGATGTTGGCGTTCGGTTCATTAACATATATAGTGTAACCAAAGCGGTATCATTAGTCAATAAGGTGGTGCATCACAATTTCTGCGACTACAACACAAACAGGCGACCCCTTTGCTGTTCCATGCAACTGTTTGTGGTGTTTACCGTTGTACTGAGTAAGTCTATGTAAGGGAAAGGTTCAGTAGGTCTATGATGTCTTCTGTCGGTAACAGTAAATTAACAGTAGATTGTTGTATAGTGGTCTCGGTACACTGTAAAGCCAACTGAAGTGGAATGTTGGTGGACAGTGATGTCACATCAAAAGACACAAGTTTGTAGTTGTCAGGTATCTGTGCTGTCTTAATTAATTGCGTCAATAAAGTTCTCCATGGATTGTAGTTTGTGCCTTGATTTGTCAGTTAGGGGTTGCAGTATGGTCGTCAAATACAGTTGACATGTACTGAGGGGACCCACACAATGAGACTATAGGTCGTATCAGTATACCACGCTTGTACAGTTTCGGTAGTCTGTAAAGTTTCGGTTGTTGTGTTACTGGGCATAAACACAAACTGTTAATTTAACACATACCATGTCTTCATTTGTATTATCTCAATTTTTTTGTTTTGCCTTTTACCCTCACATTAGCCACGTTAGAGATGATGTTACGAATGTTCAGGTAGGTAAATGCAACTTCACTGTCTTTTTTCATACTTTAACATTATGCTAGTAGTATCTTGTTAAAAAAACATGTATTCTACATCGAGCATGCAATCCTTAAAGTTCACTCAGTTATATTATTAAACAACGGATGCAAATATATAGTGCAAATCGCTGTGTTGAGTTAGTGTTGACATCAAGCGACAGTATAGTAGTTTATTTCCTTTTAATTGTCTCTGCTTCTTGGATTTAAAATCATTATATTACTGACTGCATTGTTGATTGAGGCATCTACATTATTGTACAAAAAGCTTTCCGTGACTAAAAGTAACTACTCCTTCATGGTCCATTTCAATTTCACTTAGTTGTAACAATTGTTGTCTTTTTTTAGCGCCTTGCCGGTTTTTTTTTTCTCTTACTTCTTCTCAAAATGTACACTGTCAGACTTTTTTGCCATTGCTATATTGACTTATGTTTGTTACTGTTCTCTCTTTTTTCAGTGACATGAAAAATTTCATTGTCCAGCGAGAAGATGTAAGATGAGCGCTTTGTTGTTTGTGTTGTTTTCATATAGTAAAATCCCGATTTTTTTTTTACCTTCCAGGATGTAATAGAAGCAATTAATTTTTTTGCTCTCAGGGTGTAAAAACAATTATAAGAAGAATTGACCATCAATTTTTCGAACCAGTTTTTGTTCTCCAAGGTGTTTCAGAAAATCGGGAATTCATGGAACATGACTGTACTTTCTGAAAAATGCTCTTATAAACATTTGTACACGTTTGTTCACAGTGCATAACCTTTTGCTTATTTGCATATTGGTGCACATTGTCACATGAATTGTTAAGGTGTGGATGTTTCTGTAGCTATCATGTATTTCCTTGTTGTTTCCATGACAGCTTTTCTTTGACATGGATACATACATCGAGTCAAAGCCTTCAGATGACCAAGAGTTTTATCGTGAGGTAAGCAAGCTCTCACAGCTTGACCATGTCTTCCACTACAGTTGTATAAAAGGATGTGTAGCTGTCAGCTATTGAGTTTAAAGTTTGCATCTGGAGCAATGCTGGACGTCTTTAGCAAGCCAAACCTAATTAGAAACCAATTTTGTACCTGCGACAAGCGTCTCAGTTTGTTTTCCTGGGTAACCTTGCATGATGGCAGTTTAAAAGTTTGTTATGTCTCATTTCAACTTCCTGTTGAATCTTTGTAATAGGCCATGCAGGGAAAAATTGTTAAAAAGAGATTAATGACATTTGCTTTTGAAAAGACACCCTGCATTAGCCTCGGTTGTAAGCTAGTTCCAGTCTTCTAGCAAGAATGTGAATCTGATCTCTTCGTTGTCATCCTTGGTAAGAAATTTGAAGCAACAAACGCTGCCTAGCCTCATCCTTCTTTGGCATGCAAGTTCCACAATGGGCACTACAGCCATGACTTCCATTAGGATATTCATATATCTTATAAGTGGACATTTTAATGACATATTTACGGTGTTCTTGAGTCTTTTGAAGTTGCGCTGTCCTGTGATCAAATTTCAAAACTTAAAAGTCAAGGCATTCCGAGTCTGATTCTGTGATTCAGTTTCTGTGTACAGACCATAGGCTCAATCAGTTGTCTGGAATGACACTTTTCTTTGAACTTGTAACTCCCTTATTTAAATTCTTCATTCTTTTAAGGTATGCAAGAGTCATGCATTTAGCACGTTTCTCTATGACCTTATGCACGATCCAGAAAAGACAGACTACTTCACTCTCATGGCCCAGAAAACAAGAGTCGCTCCCAAGTAAGTCATGATGCTTTCTTTATTGAGGGACATACTAAGAGCTACTCTAAGCTGCCCTTAAAGGGGCTGCTGGGCCACTCTATCTGATTAGTGAATGACAACAAACATTTTTGTAACAACAACAGCAGCAGCAACAAAATCTTATTTGACTCCATAGTTCAACATTGCAATGTTATTCAGAGTAAAAACAAAATCAATGGATGGGGGTGCTGGCTACCCAAAAAACATAAGTGTTAAAAATGCCAGGCAGTCAGTTGAAAGAAAAGTTGTTTAACATGTTTAGGTCAGACGCAAGAAAAACAAACAAACATAGACACACAAAAAAAATAAAATAAATAAAGTTAAGCTAACTGCCAGCAGACTAAAGTTCTAATATTGGAAAACTGTACCTTTGCAGTTGTTTTTTTTCTATTTCCAGATTGGGAGGTATGATAAAACACTTGAGACTGGTTCCACAGAATACAGTGTGTTCCATTTCCCCTTGACCTCAATATTCCCAGGGCTCAGCTTCGCCTTGGGCAACATTGAGGGTCTCGGGAAACAAAACTCACTGACTGTTTCTCTTAGGGTCAGCCATTAGGTGCTTATTATTTTATTTCTTTAACAATGGAATTCCATACTGGTGGGCCTTGAAATCATGCATTGAATATTCCAGGTGTTCTACTTATACTGAGAGTTCCCATCGGTAGAAAAAATATGGTCAGGGACAAAAATTCTCCAAAGTCAGGGAAAAACAGGGAAATATATCTTGTGTTAGGGAAACTTGAAATTTTGAACAATAGTCATGAAATTGTAAGTGGAGGTTGGAGGCCGCTACTTTAGCTGACATTTTGTATTTAGTTGACTGGGGAATTTATTTTGCAAAATGATGTGTGTGGCAACCATGGTAGATGTGATTGCTCGACTAATTTATATTGTCATCTTGTGAAATCTGACAGGCCAGGACCTCTGAGAAAAAGAAGTTCCTCTACAGTGCCTGTCCCGGTGATATCCGAAGAATATTTTGACAACCCTGAGGAAAATCTAAGCACCTTTGTGTTGCCGCCATTTACCCATGAAGGAATTTACACAAGTAAGGAAAGGTCACACTACATTTCATTTATGTAAAGAGAGGTAAACATGATGTGAGGGTAACACCCTTAAACAAATCACTTTTTTGGAACTAACAAACGTTGGCAAAATGGGCAGTCATGCGGGATGAAAGTTGTGTTTTCTGATCAAGATCTGTGTACATGAGGGGACAAGTCAGGGGCAATAGATAAAGCGTCTGGAAAACAACATTTTCTCAACAATTCAATTGGTTCAAGAAAAGTAGGCTTAGAATAATTGAAGGGCCCTTGTCAGCCACATGACTGTTTCCTTTTGTTTACATGCATGGGTTTGGCTATTATATTTTATTTGGAGCATGCTGAAACAAAGGAAATCACTATGAAACTACTATAGATAATTAAACATACTTTCAGGAACATAACTTATAGTAAATCATTAAGATTTCACTTCACCATGCAGTATCATTAATTTTAGTGGGCTCATGTTAACTATACTTTTAGCAAGAGTTAGTAGCTAAACACCCAAGTTTCCTGTCAAATACTCTGTGTATGCTTAGTCGACTTGCATTGCTGTAGCCTGCATAGCAAGCATTTCTGTGCGGTTCGGGA
>JAHPZR010023028.1:0-20000 GCA_019787425.1 Platygyra sinensis | reverse complement strand
ATGTCATTTATTCAAATTTGTTTCATAATAAAAATGTATCCAGGAATTTAATCATGGTTAAGTTTGTGGAGTGATTGTGGTTGTTTGTGATGTTCTTTTTGGATTAGAACATTTAGTTCATCATCAACTCCCATTGATTCACCAGGAACCTTTTACTGAGTCTAGAGTCCTAGCAATGACAGGATTAGGAACTGATAACATTATATCTTGGAATCAGCAAAGAACAGCAAATATAAGTTGCTCATTTGTATTTTTCAAGTGTCTATCTTCCAAAGTAACTCTATGAACACTTAGAACTCTCAAGTAGCATTTTAGCATGGAGTGTCAAGGTTGGATGTCATGTTAAAAACGTTAAGCATCTGTCTGAGGTGGATCATTGATTTAAGCTCTTAGTGTTGCACCTATTTTATGATTAATTCTTATGTCTAGAACTATAATCCTGAATAATGTACATAATTAAGAAAACGTGTACAATCCCTTATCAAAGTGTTAACAGAACAACTCATTATGAACTGTTTTACCCTAACTTACTTTATAGAAGTGAGTCATATTCAGACGATGTCTAAAGCCCTGGCACTTGTTTTGTTTTGCCTTGTGTGTTAGGAACAATCAAGGAAGAGGAAAGCAAAGAAAGAGGAGGAAGAAAGAGATTTAACTGATCGTCTGGGTGCATTGGTAAGTAACATTTAAGCTAAAGAAAAGTATTTTATAAATTAAGTATATTTAAATAATATGTTAGTGTGGTTAAAATCACAGGGAAAGGGGCATAAGCATACAAATAAATTATTACTGGCATTTTATGTGTTACAGTTATTTGCAAGTCTTCTAGTTTGTCTGTTGTACACAGCAACAAAATTTTAGATATTGTGGCTGTACCAAAGATCCTCAGATATTTGGCACAAAAACCTACTTCCAAGGTTGGAAAACTTTTTTTGCTTGTTAGATGACTGACTGTCCTTTTTCAGGCTGCTCAACGATTGGTAATGGAGGAACGAACCAGAACAATAGGTGAACAACTAGATGAGCTTAGAAGACAATCAGAGAACCTGGCAAACACCCAAAAGATGGTAGAGGATGTAATAAAACGGAAAAGAAAGCGTTAAATAAAGGGAGTATTATTTTTACTACTGTATGATGAGCACAATATTATTGATCTACATTGTTATCAATGTGCATTTTTTCACTTGTTCCAGTTTATGTTGTTGGCAATCAATTGTTTAGCTGTTGCCATTTACTATATGGCTTTGTTTGTAGGCGATATAATGCATGCTCTAATCACAGGCCTCCCAAACTCACGATTCGAGGAATCGATCAAATATTAATGATTTATGTACGCGTATCGAGTGAGACGTGACTGACTTACGTGCGCGGTGTTGTGTTACACATTGGACCGTTGAGAATTTGAGCGCTCTACAAGGCATTGTATGGAATTAAAATAACGAAGGATAAAATCGCACAACGAACTAAAATGTTACTTTTTTGGAATAAAACTAAGTAAATGAACTCACCTTGCCTTATTTCTGTTGTCCATTTGGCCTATTTCGTCGTTTTTGGGGGGTTTTCAGGTGTTTGTCTTAGCTTTCTACAGACGAAGTCAAGGCTGGACACTGCTGTCTCGAAAGACCTGATCCGAGAGGCCGTTTTCTCGCCGAAATTCGAATCCGCTGTTCGATTTTTCCCTCCAACGCAAAGTAGGATAGTCCATTGGTCCTCTTATCCGGTCGACTTGGAAAAATCTTCAAACTTTCGGCTCCAATTCGAACAATTTCTGCTTCACTGCTGGAGGTTTCAACTGTTCAACGCACCGTGTGACCATCCAACATACTACGCCACAGTTTGAAACCAACATTAGCGACCGCTCCTTCGTGACAAGAATGTGACTTACCAGACGGGTGCACAGTCAAAAATTTCCGTTAAAATACAATTCTCTCCCCAGACTGTGCACCCGTCTGGTAAGTCACATTTGTCACGAAGGAGCGGTCGCTAATGTTGATTTCAAACTGTGGCGTAGTATGTTGGATGGTCACACAGTGCGTTGAACAGTTGAAACCTCCAGCAGTGAAGCAGAAATTGTTCGAATTGGAGCCGAAAGTTTGAAGATTTTTCCAAGCCGACCGGATAAGAGGACCAATGGACTATCCTTCTTTGCGTTGGAGGGAAAAATCGAACAGCGGATTCGAATTTCGGCGAGAAAACAGCCTCTCGGATCAGGTCTTTCAAGACAGCAGTGTCCAGCCTTGACTTCGTCTATAGAAAGCTAAGACAAACACCTGAAAACCCCCCAAAAACGACGAAATAGGCCAAATGAACAACAGAAATAAGGCAAGGTGAGTTCATTTACTTAGTTTTATTCCAAAAAAGTAACATTTTATTTCATTGTGCGATTTTATCCTTCGTTATTTTAAATTCCATACAATGCCATGTAGAGCGCTCAAATTCTCAACGGCCCAATGTGTAACACAACACCGCGCACGTAAGTCAGTCACGTCTCGCTCGATACGCGTACATAAATCATTAATATTTGATCGATTCCTCGAATCGTGAGTTTGGGACGCCTATGCTCTAATTGGCCAATTGTAGGGCATTATTTTCCTGTAATGCCCACAGGCCAATTATGGGCTTGCAAACCTGAAGCAAATAGCCATATAATAAACAACCTTTTTATTAATCTTGAACATTTGGTTTTTACAGGAAAATCTAAAACCTCGGCCTTGCCCTGTTGACCTCCCTTAATCACTTGGTCATCACACAAAGGTCTCGGTTTGAGATTTTCCTGTGAAGACCTCACTCTCGGTCAATAAGTAGTTGGAACTGTACAATGCCAAACTGTTGTTAGTAACTTAATAGTTCCTTTGTCAAGGAATTTGTATCAAGTCTGTGTATACACCATTCAGTAATAGTTGGCTATTTACCATTTTTGGAAAATATAGATTTTTAACGAAATTAAGTGGTGAAAGTAATTTTTACTACAGAAAAACAAAAGCATAAAACTATTGTTACATGTTTTATTACATTTTATTACTCTTATTTCATATGTATAATTTAAAAGTGGGGATATTTTAAGATTTATAATACTTTCATTTTTTAAACTTTTTTAAATGCTCATATGTGAGGAAAAAAGGAAAAGTAGTATAGTTGTTAAATCGAAACAAGCACAAAAGTGAAGACCTTGAATCAAAATATATATTCTACCTCTAAATCCAGAGACTCCCTTGTAAAAGGAGCAAGGGAGTTACAATGCCAAGAACTTTGTAGTTTTCTTGTCACTCTGACTTACATGTAGCTCCTTCAATCTTCCTGCAGTTCCTCACAAAAAAAAAGCAAAACTCCATCGCCAAAGGTTAATGTGCATAGAAAGGGTAAATTGCTTGGAGTCTTAAGGTATAAGTCCCCCCAAAGAGACTTGACAAAAAGACATAAAAGATAGGCTTCTGGTAATACACATACCTCATATAACTATAGCTGTCTTTTGAATCTTGTATTTCACGTTCTGTTCCTGTTCATGTTCCAGTTATAAGTAGCCTTTGTATGTCCAGCTACAGGTGTAGTTGATGAAAAACTCATATTATTTTAGCCTGGTAACCGGATCAATAAATATTCCAAAAGACTCTTGTTTGGTACTCTTTATTACATTTGACCCAGCCTACGTGGGAGGTGCAGTGGCCTCATGGTTAGTGCGCTTGACTCCGGAGCAAACGGCCCGGGTTTGAGCCCTGGCCAGGGACATTGTATTATGTTCTTGGGCAAGACACTTAACTCTCAAAGTGACTCTCTTCACCCAGGTATATAAATGGGTACTGGCAAATTTAATGCTGGGGTAACCCTGGGATGGACTAGCATCCCATCCAGGAGGGAGTAGAAATACTCCTAGTCGCTTTGCTACAGAAACCGGGATAAGCTCTGGCCTGATGGGCTACTTGGCTCGAATGCAGACTTAAACTTTTTTTACACAACAGGTGGTTTAGTGGAGCAGAGTGTAGAACAAAATACAAAAGCAAGTTGCAACTGGGAAGCATGCAAAAGAAAGAAAAATATATATATATATATCCTGCCAGTGGACACATCGTTTATGCTTGTCCAACAATTCACTTCAGTATTTTGTGATTGGTTGCGTTAGATCACCTGTCAAACAAGCTGACAGCCGGTTCTGGGGATGTCGGTTGACCAGGATTTTTTCAGATCTGAACGATTTTGAGACTCCCCAAGGCTTACCACTACTCATGCATTTATAATTATGGTTTATGGTTTTTCTATTCAAACAAAGATCTACAAAGATCTATTTTACCTGTAAAGTTACGGCTTTTTTCTAATTGAATTGAGCACAATTCCCCAAGTTGTCGTTCTCCGAGTTGCTGTAAGTAATTAAAGAGAGATTATTGATTCTCTCTTTTTAAACACATCAACCCTCAGCAGCAACTTCTGCTTGTCTAACGTAATTTTCTCTCTTTTCTATGTTTCTCTGGGTCTTTTCTACCCTCTAGTGCTTTAAACTATTCTTAAGTTTCTTTCTTGTCTTTCCTATTTTTTTCATAATCAGAACTAACATTAATAGATAGGTTCAGTAAAAGCTTACATTTTCTTGTTTTGGTGTACACCTGCCATCCACTCTGTCACACTGTGTCCTTATCAGCTTTTGATTGAAAGAAACAATGACATCAGCAGGTGTCACTGTACATGGGCAAGGGAATCCAAAGGTGCCTTGCAGCATTGCACATCAAATAGACCTTTTTCGCTTGTACATTTTGTTTTCCCAATACAAATCATGTGATGATACTCAGGAGATTTGATCTTTTGTTTTGTTCATTAAAAAGGGCACATGCAAGCATGAATATGTCTGCATGTACTCTTTTTAATGAACAAGACAAAGGATCAAATCTCCTGAGTATCATCACATGATCTGTATTGGGAAAACAAAATGTACAAGCGAAAAAGGTCTATTCTATATCTATATTTAATACAAAATTTGCCTGTTTTAAACATAATGAACAACTGAGATATCTATGTTATTGGCTTAATCAGACTTCAGTGCTATCAGTACAGCATATTTCCGTTCACCTGAGGCTGAGAGGCTAACTTCTTTCATTTTTGGTTTAACACTTCTTAATGGGATCTCCATTTACCCTCTGGAATACATATTTTAGTTCACCGTTTATAAAAGGTATACAAGGTTTAAAAGTCTACAGTCTTGTGATTTGTACCTTTATAATATTATTATAAAGGTACAAATCACAAGACTGTAGAATATATAAATTATTTACCTTTTAAACCTTGTATACCTTTTATAAACGGTGAACTAAAATATGTATTCCAGAGGGTAAATGGAGATCCATTAAGAAGTGCTAAATGCCACAGTGAAAATATTAAATATTATTATTATTATAATAGACATATGTTGCAGATTGTGGCGCTGTTTGAGACATTATGTAAATTTACATTAAGTAACATTTATTTTTAATCCTTTCAACTTCCAAAACCTGACAGCTGTTTTTCCAATTTTAGATCTGCTAGTGCAAGAAGGAATAGTCTATCTCTGCGTGTGTCAAAGGTGTTAGCATTTGCATGGCACGGCAGTATATGCATCTTTTGTGGTAGCATTAATTATTTTTCTGTGATAGAAGTTAATGTGAACTTAGTGTATCTTTAAAAAAACTCTTTAAACGTTTTGTGAATAATATAGAGTCTTCTGAGCATATATTATGAATCTGCACTTGAAAAGGTTCTTTTAAAGGATTCTGTACAATACTTTCTTACTAAACAAAAGGCCTTGATAAATCGTGATTATAAAATGCATTTAATCATGATCTTGCCGGTTTACAATTCTCCATTGAGAAACAGAGCCTTGCCATAGTAAGGTAGTCTCTAAGTATGAAGAATTGAAGCCAAGTACTTCCCTTTTGAAAAAAGGTGTTTCTGTTGTTTATTTGCAGTGTGACAAGATTTACACATGCTAAACAAAGATCGTTATTACTTACCAAAGAAAGGTAAATGGTTTAACTGGTGCAAATGGAAAATTGTGTATCTTTGGTAAAAGAATATGGCATACACTAGTTGAAAAATGTCCGAGAGTAAACAAATTTATTTAGTTATATAGAAGTAAAGAGAATCTGAAATACCAAGAGTTTTAATTAAAATGTCAACTGAACAAACACAAATGCTGGGTGCCATCTTGCACCTGTTCATCTATTGTGCTTAGCATTATTTTTCACATCCTGGTTGTAATTGCTAAGACTGAATATTTTATTTTTGTATTTTAAGCCATGTTTGTCACAACATTCACTCAGCTAAAGTATATTATTTTAGAAGAAACTGGTCTTTGTAGCTAAGAACAAATAATTTATAAATGTTTCTTTTTGTATGTCAACATTTTGTGCATAAAATATGGGGATGAGTCAGTTATTGAAATCATAGTTATGGTATCAAAGAGATTTATTACCACAGAAAAATTGCCATTAAATCGCAAAACTTTGTTCTGATGAATGTTTAAATGAGGTGGAAGAATGGTAAATAAATGCATTGGGCTTAATGGTTTTAACACTTGCCTGTCTTTTTTTATTTGTAGTACTCTGTTAAACTGATATTTCACAAATAAATGTCCATGTTGCAGTACTGAAGTAAGGTAAACTTGTTTTCTGGAGGTTAACCACTCTTGACCCTTCTCTCAAAAGTACTCTTCTTAAAATCTTTGATTCTAAAACTGTTTTAAATGACAGTATAAATAATTAATTCCAAGTCAGTTTTGCAAGACTTCTAAAATGTTTTAAGAACTGTACAATAATCTAGGAGTGGGAGACATAACAGACTTAGGGGTGTACAATTTCACCCCTATTCTGCATATAAATAATTAAATAAAACGTAAATTTCCAAAATTTTCTCAATGTTTGAAGGAGCACGGTCACGATATTTTGAGTTATTTTGACCATTGACAAAATAACCATTAAATTGAAGGAAACCTGAAAATAATACTTCACAAAGATAGAAAAACACCAATTAGATAATAATAAACCATAAAGGAACAAGGATGGTTAAGGGTCGCGAAGATTGACATGGATTACAAGCAACGAAAGTGAAAAATTTAGGCTAAACTTTTCAAACAGTTTAACAGTGACTGTGCTCCTTTGAGATGCTCATTTTCCAACTTCACTGGAATCAATTGAAACCTTGTCGCTTCTCTAACCACCAACACTGAGTTGAACTAACCTTAAGTGGCGATTTGAAAAAAAAGTTAAATTTAGTTTCTGCTGCAGAGAGTTAATTTCACAATTTTTGCCCATCCAAAAATCACGCCAGATCCCCCATCACAAATGCCTCACAAGTAGATTTCTTTTGACATTGTGAGTTCTCACTGGAAGGCATTTTGGTCACAAAATTGGTTAGACTTGTGTTTCCAAGGAACAATGCAAATAACACCACTAGAGGCGTGGCAAGTGCAGTAAAAATTTAGTTTCCATCACTGTGACAAGTCATAACCGCTATCAGTTGATGGAACAATCATGGTATCCAAAATCCGCCCTAAGATGCAACTTGGCAAAGTTTTTATTCATTCTCTACTCTAGTGATCAGAGCCATGTTTACCCTTTCCTGCCCAAGACCCACTTATAGATTTTACTCTAACGCCAGATGATTTTACTTGTCAAAGGGAGACCCCTTGGGCAGTAAGGGGTTAGAGGAAATAGCATTACCTTTATTAGCAAACATCAACAGTTAAAAGCACTAGTTGGAGATCTAGCGTCAACCATTGAAAAGTTTATATGCCTGACATGTTTCAGCTAGCTATAAAATATCAAGTCGTGAAGAAGAACAACAGTTTTAGAATACCTTTCCTGATTTTGAGACTCTAGAGTAGTTTAAGGCCTGGGTCATTTATTTATCTAATTGGTGTTTTTCTATCTTTGTGAAGTATTATTTTCAGGTTTCCTTCAATTTAATGGTTATTTTGTCAATGGTCAAAATAACTCAAAATATCGTGACCGTGCTAATAAAGGTAATGCTATTTCCTCTAACCCCTTACTGCCCAAGGGGTCTCCCTTTGACAAGTAAAATCATCTGGCGTTAGAGTAAAATCTATAAGTGGGTCTTGGGCAGGAAAGGGTAAACATGGCTCTGATCACTAGAGTAGAGAATGAATAAAAACTTTGCCAAGTTGCATCTTAGGGCGGATTTTGGATACCATGATTGTTCCATCAACTGATAGCGGTTATGACTTGTCACAGTGATGGAAACTAAATTTTTACTGCACTTGCCACGCCTCTAGTGGTGTTATTTGCATTGTTCCTTGGAAACACAAGTCTAACCAATTTTGTGACCAAAATGCCTTCCAGTGAGAACTCACAATGTCAAAAGAAATCTACTTGTGAGGCATTTGTGATGGGGGATCTGGCGTGATTTTTGGATGGGCAAAAATTGTGAAATTAACTCTCTGCAGCAGAAACTAAATTTAACTTTTTTTTCAAATCGCCACTTAAGGTTAGTTCAACTCAGTGTTGGTGGTTAGAGAAGCGACAAGGTTTCAATTGATTCCAGTGAAGTTGGAAAATGAGCATCTCAAAGGAGCACAGTCACTGTTAAACTGTTTGAAAAGTTTAGCCTAAATTTTTCACTTTCGTTGCTTGTAATCCATGTCAATCTTCGCGACCCTTAACCATCCTTGTTCCTTTATGGTTTATTATTATCTAATTGGTGTTTTTCTATCTTTGTGAAGTATTATTTTCAGGTTTCCTTCAATTTAATGGTTATTTTGTCAATGGTCAAAATAACTCAAAATATCGTGACCGTGCTCCTTCAAACATTGAGAAAATTTTGGAAATTTACGTTTTATTTAATTATTTATATGCAGAATAGGGGTGAAATTGTACACCCCTAAGTCTGTTATGTCTCCCACTCCTAGATTATTGTACAGTTCTTAAAACATTTTAGAAGTCTTGCAAAACTGACTTGGAATTAATTATTTATACTGTCATTTAAAACAGTTTTAGAATCAAAGATTTTAAGAAGAGTACTTTTGAGAGAAGGGTCAAGAGTGGTTAACCTCCAGAAAACAAGTTTACCTTACTTCAGTACTGCAACATGGACATTTATTTGTGAAATATCAGTTTAACAGAGTACTACAAATAAAAAAAGACAGGCAAGTGTTAAAACCATTAAGCCCAATGCATTTATTTACCATTCTTCCACCTCATTTAAACATTCATCAGAACAAAGTTTTGCGATTTAATGGCAATTTTTCTGTGGTAATAAATCTCTTTGATACCATAACTATGATTTCAATAACTGACTCATCCCCATATTTTATGCACAAAATGTTGACATACAAAAAGAAACATTTATAAATTATTTGTTCTTAGCTACAAAGACCAGTTTCTTCTAAAATAATATACTTTAGCTGAGTGAATGTTGTGACAAACATGGCTTAAAATACAAAAATAAAATATTCAGTCTTAGCAATTACAACCAGGATGTGAAAAATAATGCTAAGCACAATAGATGAACAGGTGCAAGATGGCACCCAGCATTTGTGTTTGTTCAGTTGACATTTTAATTAAAACTCTTGGTATTTCAGATTCTCTTTACTTCTATATAACTAAATAAATTTGTTTACTCTCGGACATTTTTCAACTAGTGTATGCCATATTCTTTTACCAAAGATACACAATTTTCCATTTGCACCAGTTAAACCATTTACCTTTCTTTGGTAAGTAATAACGATCTTTGTTTAGCATGTGTAAATCTTGTCACACTGCAAATAAACAACAGAAACACCTTTTTTCAAAAGGGAAGTACTTGGCTTCAATTCTTCATACTTAGAGACTACCTTACTATGGCAAGGCTCTGTTTCTCAATGGAGAATTGTAAACCGGCAAGATCATGATTAAATGCATTTTATAATCACGATTTATCAAGGCCTTTTGTTTAGTAAGAAAGTATTGTACAGAATCCTTTAAAAGAACCTTTTCAAGTGCAGATTCATAATATATGCTCAGAAGACTCTATATTATTCACAAAACGTTTAAAGAGTTTTTTTAAAGATACACTAAGTTCACATTAACTTCTATCACAGAAAAATAATTAATGCTACCACAAAAGATGCATATACTGCCGTGCCATGCAAATGCTAACACCTTTGACACACGCAGAGATAGACTATTCCTTCTTGCACTAGCAGATCTAAAATTGGAAAAACAGCTGTCAGGTTTTGGAAGTTGAAAGGATTAAAAATAAATGTTACTTAATGTAAATTTACATAATGTCTCAAACAGCGCCACAATCTGCAACATATGTCTATTATAATAATAATAATATTTAATATTTTCACTGTGGCATTTAGCACTTCTTAATGGATCTCCATTTACCCTCTGGAATACATATTTTAGTTCACCGTTTATAAAAGGTATACAAGGTTTAAAAGGTAAATAATTTATATATTCTACAGTCTTGTGATTTGTACCTTTATAATAATATTATAAAGGTACAAATCACAAGACTGTAGACTTTTAAACCTTGTATACCTTTTATAAACGGTGAACTAAAATATGTATTCCAGAGGGTAAATGGAGATCCCATTAAGAAGTGTTAAACCAAAAATGAAAGAAGTTAGCCTCTCAGCCTCAGGTGAACGGAAATATGCTGTACTGATAGCACTGAAGTCTGATTAAGCCAATAACATAGATATCTCAGTTGTTCATTATGTTTAAAACAGGCAAATTTTGTATTAAATATAGATATAGAATAGACCTTTTTCGCTTGTACATTTTGTTTTCCCAATACAGATCATGTGATGATACTCAGGAGATTTGATCCTTTGTCTTGTTCATTAAAAAGAGTACATGCAGACATATTCATGCTTGCATGTGCCCTTTTTAATGAACAAAACAAAAGATCAAATCTCCTGAGTATCATCACATGATTTGTATTGGGAAAACAAAATGTACAAGCGAAAAAGGTCTATTTGATGTGCAATGCTGCAAGGCACCTTTGGATTCCCTTGCCCATGTACAGTGACACCTGCTGATGTCATTGTTTCTTTCAATCAAAAGCTGATAAGGACACAGTGTGACAGAGTGGATGGCAGGTGTACACCAAAACAAGAAAATGTAAGCTTTTACTGAACCTATCTATTAATGTTAGTTCTGATTATGAAAAAAATAGGAAAGACAAGAAAGAAACTTAAGAATAGTTTAAAGCACTAGAGGGTAGAAAAGACCCAGAGAAACATAGAAAAGAGAGAAAATTACGTTAGACAAGCAGAAGTTGCTGCTGAGGGTTGATGTGTTTAAAAAGAGAGAATCAATAATCTCTCTTTAATTACTTACAGCAACTCGGAGAACGACAACTTGGGGAATTGTGCTCAATTCAATTAGAAAAAAGCCGTAACTTTACAGGTAAAATAGATCTTTGTAGATCTTTGTTTGAATAGAAAAACCATAAACCATAATTATAAATGCATGAGTAGTGGTAAGCCTTGGGGAGTCTCAAAATCGTTCAGATCTGAAAAAATCCTGGTCAACCGACATCCCCAGAACCGGCTGTCAGCTTGTTTGACAGGTGATCTAACGCAACCAATCACAAAATACTGAAGTGAATTGTTGGACAAGCATAAACGATGTGTCCACTGGCAGGATATATATATATATATTTTTCTTTCTTTTGCATGCTTCCCAGTTGCAACTTGCTTTTGTATTTTGTTCTACACTCTGCTCCACTAAACCACCTGTTGTGTAAAAAAAGTTTAAGTCTGCATTCGAGCCAAGTAGCCCATCAGGCCAGAGCTTATCCCGGTTTCTGTAGCAAAGCGACTAGGAGTATTTCTACTCCCTCCTGGATGGGATGCTAGTCCATCCCAGGGTTACCCCAGCATTAAATTTGCCAGTACCCATTTATATACCTGGGTGAAGAGAGTCACTTTGAGAGTTAAGTGTCTTGCCCAAGAACATAATACAATGTCCCTGGCCAGGGCTCAAACCCGGGCCGTTTGCTCCGGAGTCAAGCGCACTAACCATGAGGCCACTGCACCTCCCACGTAGGCTGGGTCAAATGTAATAAAGAGTACCAAACAAGAGTCTTTTGGAATATTTATTGATCCGGTTACCAGGCTAAAATAATATGAGTTTTTCATCAACTACACCTGTAGCTGGACATACAAAGGCTACTTATAACTGGAACATGAACAGGAACAGAACGTGAAATACAAGATTCAAAAGACAGCTATAGTTATATGAGGTATGTGTATTACCAGAAGCCTATCTTTTATGTCTTTTTGTCAAGTCTCTTTGGGGGGACTTATACCTTAAGACTCCAAGCAATTTACCCTTTCTATGCACATTAACCTTTGGCGATGGAGTTTTGCTTTTTTTTTGTGAGGAACTGCAGGAAGATTGAAGGAGCTACATGTAAGTCAGAGTGACAAGAAAACTACAAAGTTCTTGGCATTGTAACTCCCTTGCTCCTTTTACAAGGGAGTCTCTGGATTTAGAGGTAGAATATATATTTTGATTCAAGGTCTTCACTTTTGTGCTTGTTTCGATTTAACAACTATACTACTTTTCCTTTTTTCCTCACATATGAGCATTTAAAAAAGTTTAAAAAATGAAAGTATTATAAATCTTAAAATATCCCCACTTTTAAATTATACATATGAAATAAGAGTAATAAAATGTAATAAAACATGTAACAATAGTTTTATGCTTTTGTTTTTCTGTAGTAAAAATTACTTTCACCACTTAATTTCGTTAAAAATCTATATTTTCCAAAAATGGTAAATAGCCAACTATTACTGAATGGTGTATACACAGACTTGATACAAATTCCTTGACAAAGGAACTATTAAGTTACTAACAACAGTTTGGCATTGTACAGTTCCAACTACTTATTGACCGAGAGTGAGGTCTTCACAGGAAAATCTCAAACCGAGACCTTTGTGTGATGACCAAGTGATTAAGGGAGGTCAACAGGGCAAGGCCGAGGTTTTAGATTTTCCTGTAAAAACCAAATGTTCAAGATTAATAAAAAGGTTGTTTATTATATGGCTATTTGCTTCAGGTTTGCAAGCCCATAATTGGCCTGTGGGCATTACAGGAAAATAATGCCCTACAATTGGCCAATTAGAGCATAGGCGTCCCAAACTCACGATTCGAGGAATCGATCAAATATTAATGATTTATGTACGCGTATCGAGCGAGACGTGACTGACTTACGTGCGCGGTGTTGTGTTACACATTGGGCCGTTGAGAATTTGAGCGCTCTACATGGCATTGTATGGAATTTAAAATAACGAAGGATAAAATCGCACAATGAAATAAAATGTTACTTTTTTGGAATAAAACTAAGTAAATGAACTCACCTTGCCTTATTTCTGTTGTTCATTTGGCCTATTTCGTCGTTTTTGGGGGGTTTTCAGGTGTTTGTCTTAGCTTTCTATAGACGAAGTCAAGGCTGGACACTGCTGTCTTGAAAGACCTGATCCGAGAGGCTGTTTTCTCGCCGAAATTCGAATCCGCTGTTCGATTTTTCCCTCCAACGCAAAGAAGGATAGTCCATTGGTCCTCTTATCCGGTCGGCTTGGAAAAATCTTCAAACTTTCGGCTCCAATTCGAACAATTTCTGCTTCACTGCTGGAGGTTTCAACTGTTCAACGCACTGTGTGACCATCCAACATACTACGCCACAGTTTGAAATCAACATTAGCGACCGCTCCTTCGTGACAAATGTGACTTACCAGACGGGTGCACAGTCTGGGGAGAGAATTGTATTTTAACGGAAATTTTTGACTGTGCACCCGTCTGGTAAGTCACATTCTTGTCACGAAGGAGCGGTCGCTAATGTTGGTTTCAAACTGTGGCGTAGTATGTTGGATGGTCACACGGTGCGTTGAACAGTTGAAACCTCCAGCAGTGAAGCAGAAATTGTTCGAATTGGAGCCGAAAGTTTGAAGATTTTTCCAAGTCGACCGGATAAGAGGACCAATGGACTATCCTACTTTGCGTTGGAGGGAAAAATCGAACAGCGGATTCGAATTTCGGCGAGAAAACGGCCTCTCGGATCAGGTCTTTCGAGACAGCAGTGTCCAGCCTTGACTTCGTCTGTAGAAAGCTAAGACAAACACCTGAAAACCCCCCAAAAACGACGAAATAGGCCAAATGGACAACAGAAATAAGGCAAGGTGAGTTCATTTACTTAGTTTTATTCCAAAAAAGTAACATTTTAGTTCGTTGTGCGATTTTATCCTTCGTTATTTTAATTCCATACAATGCCTTGTAGAGCGCTCAAATTCTCAACGGTCCAATGTGTAACACAACACCGCGCACGTAAGTCAGTCACGTCTCACTCGATACGCGTACATAAATCATTAATATTTGATCGATTCCTCGAATCGTGAGTTTGGGAGGCCTGTGATTAGAGCATGCATTATATCGCCTACAAACAAAGCCATATAGTAAATGGCAACAGCTAAACAATTGATTGCCAACAACATAAACTGGAACAAGTGAAAAAATGCACATTGATAACAATGTAGATCAATAATATTGTGCTCATCATACAGTAGTAAAAATAATACTCCCTTTATTTAACGCTTTCTTTTCCGTTTTATTACATCCTCTACCATCTTTTGGGTGTTTGCCAGGTTCTCTGATTGTCTTCTAAGCTCATCTAGTTGTTCACCTATTGTTCTGGTTCGTTCCTCCATTACCAATCGTTGAGCAGCCTGAAAAAGGACAGTCAGTCATCTAACAAGCAAAAAAAGTTTTCCAACCTTGGAAGTAGGTTTTTGTGCCAAATATCTGAGGATCTTTGGTACAGCCACAATATCTAAAATTTTGTTGCTGTGTACAACAGACAAACTAGAAGACTTGCAAATAACTGTAACACATAAAATGCCAGTAATAATTTATTTGTATGCTTATGCCCCTTTCCCTGTGATTTTAACCACACTAACATATTATTTAAATATACTTAATTTATAAAATACTTTTCTTTAGCTTAAATGTTACTTACCAATGCACCCAGACGATCAGTTAAATCTCTTTCTTCCTCCTCTTTCTTTGCTTTCCTCTTCCTTGATTGTTCCTAACACACAAGGCAAAACAAAACAAGTGCCAGGGCTTTAGACATCGTCTGAATATGACTCACTTCTATAAAGTAAGTTAGGGTAAAACAGTTCATAATGAGTTGTTCTGTTAACACTTTGATAAGGGATTGTACACGTTTTCTTAATTATGTACATTATTCAGGATTATAGTTCTAGACATAAGAATTAATCATAAAATAGGTGCAACACTAAGAGCTTAAATCAATGATCCACCTCAGACAGATGCTTAACGTTTTTAACATGACATCCAACCTTGACACTCCATGCTAAAATGCTACTTGAGAGTTCTAAGTGTTCATAGAGTTACTTTGGAAGATAGACACTTGAAAAATACAAATGAGCAACTTATATTTGCTGTTCTTTGCTGATTCCAAGATATAATGTTATCAGTTCCTAATCCTGTCATTGCTAGGACTCTAGACTCAGTAAAAGGTTCCTGGTGAATCAATGGGAGTTGATGATGAACTAAATGTTCTAATCCAAAAAGAACATCACAAACAACCACAATCACTCCACAAACTTAACCATGATTAAATTCCTGGATACATTTTTATTATGAAACAAATTTGAATAAATGACATTGTTTTGTTTTCTTCATGTTACAATACCTCTCGTCTTTGAACAGCCTCTGGAGAGAAGTAACGAGGGCACATTTTTGAATTTTTGTTGTGTCCCACTTCTCCACAAGCCCCACACTTTGGTCCCATTGGCTTGTCATAGCTGCTTTTAAAATGACTTGAATCTCGTGAAGGGGTTACAGAAGGTGAATGAACAGTAGATGATGACTGCAAGAGACAATACAACCAAAAATGAGAAATCTACATGAACATTCTTTCAACAAGTTGCCAGTCTGTGCTGTACCTTTATGCAATAAATGTGGCTAAATTAAATTTAGGCAGAGTTTATCTCTCTCCCCATTTATGTATGTGACCTGTGGGGTGACCCCTAGGAGCTTGCAGCATGCCTCGTGGCTTGCATACATTTTGTGTCACATTTCAGCCGATCTTTGCAGATCACTTGCGTTCCAAGCAGATCTCTGCGGATCTCTGGCTACTGACAGGTATTCTATAGCTTACTTTTCTGTCAATCGTTACAGATTCTTCCTCCCGGCCCTCCCACCCTCATGATTTATGGGTTTAGGCAAGTATAGGGTAAGGTAAGTGTTACGAAAAATTGTTGCATGACTTGGCACATTCGCGAATATGCTAATTTTGTCTAGAATCTTCTCGCATATTAATTAGTTTCGTGTCACAGTGACTAAGTAATTTATTTTAGTCGTTTACGTCTGCTGCTGTAAATAGTTTTACATTGTAATGTTACTTTATTTAGTAGAGCCGGAAAGATCTAGAATCTTATGCTGTAAAGTATATAAGTGGATCGGCATAGTTTTTAGATGATTTTATCCCAGGAGTGTTTGAGGTTTTTCCCAGGAATGTTTAGAGAGAATTATCTAGTGAGTCAGTAGTGTTTACTGAAGTGTGACAAAGGTCGCGTGTAAAGTGTTGACAGAAGTTGTGTTTGTGGAAGTGTAACAGAGAGGATACGTGGATATCTGGCAAGAGACTGTGTTTATACAAGAGTGACGAAGGCCATGTGTAAAGTTTAGTGGAGGACTGTTTATTCAAGTGTAACTGGCAAGCCTAGCGTGTGCTTGTTGTGAGGTCTTGAGTGGAGTTACTGCATTCATCTGGAATAAATTTCCTTGTTGTTTCTGACATCCCTGCATTCTGTTTAGACTACAAACTACCTGCCACTTAAAACATCAAACTTGCAACAGTAAGTATTTTTACACTGAACTCTATTCAGTGACGGTGCCTGGTGGTGCAGGTGTGGTTCTCGCTCCCCTGCCGACCTGTAAGGCACCAGTTCCCAAGCTCATCAATTGGTAATGAGTCTAACTCTAAAATAACAACAATCAATTCAATTCTCTATTTAACTTTATAATAACCCAAGTTATTCTCGCATTTTGATTGGTTCCCGGCTATGATCTGTTAGAGGACAGATGCACGATTGGCATCATTATTACAAAGTTTTTCCCTCTGCCATTTTAAAATGGCAGAAAGTTTTCAGAATAAGGATAATATTTTACATGACTGGGCAAAAGATAAGATACAAAAAAGTCTTGCCGAGGCATTCAACAGGTTTGAGAAGCTAGAAAACGAAGATAAAGCAGTTTCTTTTAGAAAATGATACAGAAATAATTTTCGAGCAGTCTCAGTCAGCAGTCGAGCGAGACTAAACCACGCACAAACTTGGTCTTGGTAAGCTGAAAACCATTGCTTTATCTCGAATTAAACAAACCTAGTAAACAAAATTTTTCTGAGATTAATTTATTTAACAAATTCAACTCTTCCCAATGTCAAAACAAATGTTGACAGACTGATTGATGTCAGGAATGAAACATCAAAACATCACTTCTTAAAATCGGTAAAATAAATACATAACCTTGCTTTCCGATGTGAATGGTCCTGTCCATTTCATGCAAAGCAGCGAGCAAAGTATAGCTAACCACAGCTCACGGTTAACAGTAGCGCAGCTAAAATGTGTCTCTGACACTATATCAAGCTGATTTGAGAATCACCAACCACAGAGAGACAGAAATCTCCACGGTCATTTACGCTCCTTTCATTCAAAACTCGAATCAAATCTAGGTTGACCGCAACCACAAGTTTTCTGAGGGTATTTTTTCAACTCCTGTAATTTTCAAGGCATCATCCAAGCTTTTCGGGTTCACAGGGCTGCTCCGATGACAAAAACTGACTTGATTTTTCCAGCATTTTCTTCAAGATTTGTAGATTTCGCAGTTCAATTCTGCTTTTGCTGTAAGTTTTCATTTCACGAGAAGCGACACTGGAGTCAGGTTTGACAGTGGCGTGACTTTTCTCGACCAATCACACTTCTTTGCTACGCATAGTAACCAATGAAATTGCTTCATTTTGTATAGATCATAGATCACATCAAATGGCTTTTTTTTGTGTTCGCGAAAGTGGCGGGCAAAAACAGGGCGGGGAAAAGGCCGGCTTTTGCATTATGTTGAAATATTTTGAAATAAAAAAGGCTTTTCGTTATTATATAATACAAATAGATTCCATGTTGCCGTGCGTCTGATTCAGTAATAGATCACAGAAGATGCCAAAATGTGGTAAGAACATCAGTGACACACTCCGCTACGCCTCGTGTACCACTTTTTTGTTCTTACCACATTTTGACGTCATCTGTGATCTATTACTGAACAGACGCACAGCAACATGGAATCTATTTGTTAAGCAGTAATTTCACCTATATGCCTCAAGACTCACAACATATGGCTGAACCCAAACCCAGTACTTCCCAGGAGGATGTCTGACTGTGTGCCCTTTTCTCCATAGGAAAACCTCATTCATATTTAGGACAAGTGATTGCCCGCACTTAAAAATCAGTCACTGCCCAGCCTTTGGTACTATCAATTGCATTGATTTTTTATAGCGAGACATAGCATGACAGCAATTTGCTGTCATTCTCATAATACACTACCCAAGTTGGTAAGACACCTGGCTCTTCGGCCTTTAGGTTATTTGAAACTTCAAAGACACCACAATGGACTGTGGGCAGTCCTGACAGTCAACCATCTTTCACATAAGCAGAAAAGCAACTTTATTAAGCAATTGTAGTTGTTCATCTGTAAACACAACAACCCCAGTTATGTTTACAATGTCTTGCATCTGTGAATGATTATAATTCCCTCCTCAAAGCAACAAATTAAAGTTCATTGCAGTACAGTCAAACTGATAACAGCTTCTCCATCAAAGCTGGTTAAGCTGTGGGCCGCAAATGAATATGCCACCTGAGAAGTGAGTTATAAAAAGGAGCGAGAGTAGCCACCTTTTCCTTGTGCCTGGCGTGTTTCAGTCTTCACAGGATTAGTATTTGCAATCTTTGTCTGAGATAATGTCACCAAGGCAAGCAACCAACACAGCAGGAAAAACAAGAGTTTTTACTTCAATTAAAGCATACTTGAAACCTGGAAGTACCAGGAAAAAGTCTCCTAGTTATGTGAGATACTTCTCAAAGTCACAACCACAACCAGCTGATAAGGACAACTAATTCTCTGGAAAGCGCCTGGCACATTACAAGGACCAAAAGGCATTATAAAAGAATTCCAAAGATGATGAGTTGTAAATTGCTGTCTTCACCTAGTAAGTAATATCCATCTTCACAGACTGGCAGTCTAGCTTTATGTATGCTCTTCTGGTACTCGGTTTCCAGCTCCAATTCTGTTTTGGACATTCCAAATAACTGAATTTGCCAACTAATGTTTGATACAAAGCACCATTGCTAACCTGTTTTCTAAATATCTCTCAGGCCTTTGACAACAAGTGAGAAAGATTTTTTTCTGTGCCTTCCACTGTCTAAATTCTGAACTCAGAAATAATATAATCACTTACAGACCAAAGCCCAAGTTATGAAGGGCCATAATTGTATTTCTACCTTAACTGTTTACTGCAATAAATTAATGATTTACACAGAAACAAAAGACTGTATTTCAGTACAACACGAGTCTGCTAAAACAATAAAATAATTAATGGTATTTTATCCTTCACTACAGATATAATGGTGCCCTTGTAGCTAGTCCCCTGCATACATTCATAGACACTACTCCATGAAAATAATAAGGTGGTTGTTAATAAGCACCATTACTGAACAGCTTATTGCACAACCACAATTGTGTTAACTTGATGTTAAATGATTAACTAAAGCAAGTAACAAAATCTGAAACTGAACCAACCGAATGAGGTCTTGAGAGAGTGGGAGGATCACGTTTGTGGACTCTTTCAAAGCTGCAATAACCAAAATAGATGTGCTGGCATAAGTTGCACTGATAGAAACTAAGCAATGTTTGGCTAGACCAGTCTAGTACTTATGTTTTGTAAAATTGGACAAG